>ML781520.1:895771-942164 GCA_009831015.1 Picea engelmannii | reverse complement strand
AAATGTAAATGGGAGGAGAGCCCTCCCATGAGCTGTTGGAGGCATCAACATCCCGTGGTCTGCTACCTTGGAGATCCCTATCATCATATATTCGTTGTTGGAGGGGTCTCTGATTTTGAAGGCGAAGAAATTGATCCATTATGTGGGGAGATGCTTGATTTGAATTCAGGTGTCTGGCAGTCGTTGGATCCACTGCCACACCAATTCAAAGCCAGCGCCTCCTCTGCATGGGTTTCCTCTGCTGTTTTCGATGACAGAATTTACCTGCTGGAAAGATACAGCGGATATTGCTGTTATTTTGATTTGCAAAGAAAGCGCTGGGAATGTGTGGGGAAGCTGATACCTCCTCAGTCTTCTTCTTCTGTGGTTCATGATGAGCAGGGTGGTTTCATTGTGGTCGCAGGAAGCTCGAAGAAGGATTTAGTTGTGGGAGGATTAAGTCGAGAGGATGGTGGGATGATTTTCCGATTGTGGAACTTCAATACTATTATAGATGACGAGGCCACCAATATTGAATGCACAGAGACGGATAAGATGCCCTCTCACATGTTTAATTTGGTCACTGGGAAAGACGAGGAGGAGGAGGAGGAGGAAGAGGGATGCTGGGAGGTTACAGTGAAATGCAAGGGCCTGAGACAAGTGATATACATATACAGTGACCGTAGCGAGTATGTGTGTGTTTGTGATATGGGCGGTGACGAAAGAGGGCAAGTGTGGAGGATGTTGCCAAATGATGATCGTAGAATATTTGTTGGTCTATATCAGTATAACAGCAGATTCAATTTTGTGTGTTCAACCGTCACGCTCAGTCAACTTTGTGTCTAAAAGGACCATTATTTGAAACAATCCTCTGCCTTCTTGTTAATAGGACCTGTGACGTTGAAGGATTCGTTGTGCCTGTAAATATATGCTTTTGTCCAGCTTGCCTTGTACTTCTTACATAGGTAAAGAAGGGTCGCCATAATATGAAATATCTCAGGTATAAATTTCGCTGAGTATAGAGCTTTTGTATGTCAAGAAAGGTTCAGGCAATCTAGTTGAATACTTTATCATAATGTACAAGTTGTATTCATTAATAAAATGTTTGTAATTTATATTGTATAAAATTTCAATTTATGGATTTTATAATAGATTATGTGTCTTCCCTTGCATCTTTTTATAACTAAATGACTCAAAATGGGAGTTGCCATTATTCAGATTCACCTTAATAACAACTCCTGTTCCACGGAATACAACTTTCCTTCACGTAGTGACTACGTGATAATTCACTCACATTTGCATCCATATCCAAAATTCTTTTTATGAAATTCGATATTGCCTAATTTTTTAATTCCATGTGACTTAATTCCCCTAGTGTATACCATTTACTTCCCCATTATCATAATTAATAACTAAATTTAAAAATACAATTTTGTGACTGGTTATTTTGGCAATTAGGTTTAAAAAATGCTCTCACGATGCTGCACTCGAGGCTCTGAACCTGAACCTTATCCTCCTCATCACCTTGGCCATTTTGTAGGCTCAACAATGTTGCACTGCAATCGAGCCAAGGGTGTTGTCATGCAAACTTCCTTTAGCTGCCACCATGCTACACCAACTACACTGCAGCTTCCACCATGCTCCATGAACTACACTAGTCTAAAACACCATGCTCCACCAACTACACTACACTTGCCACCATGCTCCACCAACTACACACTACAATGATCTTCTCCCACTTACATGTATCATAGAAGAGAAACACTAATAAGAGAAATTTCATACTTATTAGAATACAACTTTATCGGCAAATTTATGGGCATGCCATGAAGAGGGCTGAAATATGGGTTTTCATTACCTTAATTCCACATGAACTCTCCCGCATATCCTCTAGGGAATCTCTAAGGCTTGAAGATGAAGTTTCCCTCTTCTTCTCTCCAACCGATCTATTGTTCTCCGAGGCACTCATGCCTCCTTGTATGCCTTCCCACTTGTCGCACAACATCCTCTTTGCGAAACACACCAACCAAACATTAAGATTTTTTAATTAGATAAAAACAAAAAAACAAAAAAAAATCTATATCCTACATTTGAAGAACAAAGAGCAACAACTAAACAAAGATGCCTTGAAAGGAGCATGCTGCCTACGAAGGAGGATCCATGGCCGATTATGTCTATGCTACCAATGCATCTAGAGGCCTCCTCATGTCTAGCAATAACACCCCATGATTTCTCGGTAACTATTTTTTCTATTGGACCACCTGAAATTGTCTCTAGACTTGTAATTAGTTCGTTTTTGTTTTAGTTATATTATTGGTTTTGTTCCCTTGAAATATAAAGTTAGACTTTAGCAATGCAAACTTCCTTTAGTTGCCACCATGCTCCACCAACTACACTACAACTTGTTATAGTAAGATTTGCCTCACCATATGCAAACTTGCTCAGAGGGCCTTTTTCCATTTCCTTATGCAGACTTGAAGTCCCTTTTTGCAGTTCGTAGAGCTAAAAATTGTATGTTTCTACATATACGCTCCATAACAACTATACAACATGCGTATACGTAGGTTGCACCATTACAGCCCACGGACATCGGGTTTTGTGCCCAAAATTAAAAAATGGCATTGCGTTTCCATGTCATGTCACGAGATCCATGATCCTTGACCTTCCATATACTTGAAACGTTCTGACTCGGCCCTTCAGTTCCATTTGAAGGCTATAAATGGGCCATATCCAAGCTGTGGATTGGAGGAGAAGAATTCAACTTTGAGAGCAAAGTTACTCTCGAGAAATTATTCACTTCATATTGAGTCTGAATCCCTTTGTCCTTTTAAGTCTAAACACATTGTTCAACTCCCAAGCTCTTCCCTATTTAATGGAGAACCTCATTGTCTCTCTTATATGAACTTTCTTTTGGTGGATGATTGAAGTGGTGGAGGCCCAGCTGGAAGGGACTTAGTTTCTCGGTTCTGAACGTGCCAACATAGAAGTTTGTCATTCATACAATTATGTTGATTACATTTTAATAGAAATACTATTTTCTCGTCCAATTAATCTCTTGCAAATATTTGAATTGTTATTCCATGGGCGTATTTGTTATGAATATTGATGGATTATGCTATTGAATGTGCTAACTTTATATATTATCACGATATGCTTGTGTATCTTAGTTGTTGAGGACAAGTTGCAGGTGTATTGATTTAAGTCAAGTGCTCAACAATGGACTTCATCGAACATCCAAACGAGGTAGACTCTTTATCTTGTCTTGTTAGCATATTTGTTTATCTAACATACTTGAGATTAGAGTTGATTTCTGCAGTCATTTTCGTTTGTTGTGGTTTACCCCATACCATAGAGTGATTTTCCTCTTAACATAATTGGCAACCATAATGGGGATTGAATCTTCTTTTCAAGGATTGTAGTGTTTTTCTCCTTTGATTTCTCTTGTTTTTCTTGAGTTTCTTGTCATCTGATTGCTTGTAACATCCCACTCTTGCGTGCATTGAGCGAACTTATTCTTTAAGGACACTTGCGTGCAAGTGATCCGGGTCATTATACTATTGGCTTTTTTTATTATGATTATGAGACATTGTGGATTTGATGATATGGTATTTTTGTTGTGTTTACATCGACAAGTGCTATTGATTGGGTTCTCCTAAGTGTGCAGGACTTTGGACGTTGAGGATGCTAAGGCTTTGAGGAAACTCCTGGGACTTCGGATCGAGTCAGGGAGTGGACTGTTAGGGCTTGAATGTTGTTGATGTGACATATGTACATATGATTAGATATTATGATGTTGATTGTTATTGTTGACATGATTCATTGATGGGTGTAGGATGACGATAGCTTGTTGACCAGACTCACATTTGGAGTAAAGGGGTCACGCACGACAACCAGAGACATTGAGGGAGAGGTGTGGCAACAACCCTGCCACAACCTACTAGCACTCATGTCATGGCTCGAACTGTAGGTTAAAGATTACCTAGTTCGAGAAGACCCACGATGCCACGATGATAGACTGTGACATTCGTTCACGATGATTCTAAAGGGCATGCAATAAAGCAGAGTCCTTATTCCTTAGAGGCCCTTAGTCTCCCACAAGATCACCTGATAGAGTATTGACTCCAGGGGTTTGACGTCTACCAAATTCAGTCAAGAGGTGAGTGACACCCTTGGATCACGTAGTGCATCTTGAAGGGTACGTCGCACAAATAAAACGAAAAGAGGCAAGTGGCACCCTTGGAGCATGTAGTGCGTCCTGAAGGGCACATCGTGATTTTAACTGGTAAATGAATAAACCTAGTGCCTAGAAAACTATGCCTCCTTAGGACTTGGTTGACCTTAAAATGAATGATGTGATGAGTAATTTTAATAACAAATTTTCCCTTAAGAACTGTCGCCAAGCCTAGTAATTTAAAACCTAGGTCTAAGTAGAACCTATGAACATAAAATAATTAGACATTTAACAAGCAGGGGGTAAATAAATTCAAACTTTAATTATTAAAGTAAAAATGATAATCGATGATTAAATTTATTAAATGGGGTAAATGGTTGTTTTTATACACTTGCTAAATCTAATTTTTAGTTAAAAGAAAAAGGGGGAAACTTAAAGAAAAAGAGAAACTTAAGAAAAAAGGGGAATGTCTAACTTAGTAAGAAATTTAGCCTTTGGAACTTTCTATTTATGAACTCAACTAGGAATTAAGTAAGACGTAAGTAATTTAAGAATTGTAAGGGAATAATGGGACACCGATGAGTGTTTTTAGGAACAATTTTAGGTGGGCGAGGGAAATAGGAAAATTTAATTAATTAATAAATTGATTTTCTGGTGCAACTAGGGGATCGAGCGACATGCATATGGGGGAGGTTTTTCCTAATTAAATAAATGAAAAAGGAATCTAATGAGGGTTTGGGAAACTAATGATTAAGAAACTCTATAAAAAGGATGGCAGAGGAGGAGTATGGATCACACTTGGCTTGCGTAACGTTACGCTGCCGAATTTTATCTTGACTGAGTTTTCACTTGTGGGAGTTGGGATACCCAGCTCGGGTAACGAGTGGTAGCTCGACCTTGCGAGGCGATCTGGGTGATATCATTCTCTGGTATTGTGTGCATGGCCCCTTTGCAGCTCAGGGGGAAGAAGAGTACCCATAACATTGACTAGGAGATACCGATGAGGTCACATCGGTTGGAAAGCGAGCGTTGGATGGAGCGCGCACGGGACTACAACTTCATAGCATTCGTATTTGGCTATGGTATGCATGTGTATATTTGTTTTGAATACTAGTTATATTTCCTTTATATCCATCTCTCTAATGTCGAAAGCACACGAGCGTCTTTGTGTTAAAAAGTTAGTTAATTTTCTGTCATGGCGAATATGCGCATGCGTAATTTGGTTGAAGGGTAGTTAACTTCTGTTTCTGCACCTTCTTGGTTCGCCAATATTGGATGCACTACGTGCTGTATATTTGATTATGTTGATTGTTAAGGAATATGCTACTGTAATAGAAAATGGGGGTTTTAAATCCTATTGGGACCTGTTACTGATTGAGAAGCCCCCAAATCAATGAAACCTTAGTGCATAGATCAACAATAGGAATTCAATCTTGACTGTGTTTTGTGCTATGAGTAATTGTTAAAATCAGTTGCTTGTGTATTTTCATAATGAGCGATTATTAAAATTAGTGCTAGTATAATCAATTTCTTCGTATAATCATTTTCTTGCGTAATCAATTGCTTGTGTATGTGCTTTGTCAACTGCTCCTCAGTGATTGTGGTGTATGGTGGCACGTCGTGGTTGACTTAGGGAGAAGTGCCTAATGACCAAATCCCAAAACTCTTGCTCTTTACTGATTGAGCAACCCCCAAATCAATGAAACCTTAGCGCATAGATCAACAATAGGGATTCAATCTCGATTGTGTTTTGTGTTATGAGTAATTGTTAAAATCAGTTGCTTGTGTATTTGCATAATGAGTGATTATTAAAATCAATGTTGGTATAATCAATTTATTCGTATAATCATTTTCTTGCGTAATCAGTTGCTTGTGTATGTGCTTTGTCAACTGCTCCTCAATGACTGTGGTGTATGGTGGCACGTCATGGTTTACTTAGGGAGAAGTGCATGCTGACCAAACCCCAAAACTCTTGATCTTTACATGCGTTACTCCATGGTTTCTGTACCAAGGACACTCTACGTGGGTTGGGAAAACCCATTGAGTGTTACCCGAGTTTCTTGGTAGTTTCAGTAAACAAAGACGCCCTGCGTCTCCATTCAACAGAGTTATCTCTGTTTTTATTCTAAACAGTCTTTGTGTTCCATCCTTAAAGGATCCCGCATTTTTCCAAAATTCTTGGGTTGATCTAAGCCAAGATTTGATATCCCTTTTAATTACAAATGTATTTTATTACAAGAAACTGAGACCCCATTAATCCTGTCAATATTTTATGTATGTAGCAATTAAGATGGTCAAATAATACCCCATTGTAAGATGGTTGTGCATGTTAAGTTGGGCTTGCTCCAATTAAAGTTTCTGTTGCTCTCAAAGTCCTTCCCCAAAATCAATTCTGTTGTGACCACTGCGTTTTTATTTTGCGGGAGTACTGCCTCTTTATTACTGTTTTTTTTTTTTTTATTTACTGCGTGAGCACTGCGTAATTATTATTGTATTCTTGATGTTTGCATGATTAATGCATTTTTATTTATTTTACTGTGAGGGGAGATATTGCAAGCACAGATCTGGCGATTATCTTCTTGCTTTGTCAACCTTCTGGCATAAATCATATGAATGGCAGTATTGTGTAAGGGTTGCAGTTATTGGTAGCGACTATAATCTAGGCGATCGAATCAACTTTCCGTGTTTTATTTCATTTTATTGGAGTCTAGCATCCATGGCCTAAGAACAACGTGTGGCAGTTGGGTTGATAATATACATAATTTCGACTTGAGAGATGTCGTCTGAGATTAAGGAAGTAACATGTACAGAAACAACTACAGGACAATGAAGACGTACGTATAACATTCATGAAAGGATGAAATTTATCTATGAAATTTAACAAAGAAAATTAATTAATTTTATACCTTGAAGTTATTGAAGGTATGAGATGGCTTACTTGTTTACAATATCTGTCAATTTATACCACCAATAGTGTGATTACAAACAACTCAAAAAAATCAACTGACCAAGAGCCACTGTTGGAATATTTGTTTCAGTTTTAGTCTGATTTTCCAAGTGTGAGTTATGTAATGAAAGGACAAAATTTAACCATGAATCTCGTTTATCTGAGAATTTCTCATCAAGAAATTTGCTCATTTAAATTCATGGGACATATAATTAAACTGAGAGGGATGCAATGGTGTATAAGATAAACCCATCATGAAGCATACATGGAAACAAGTGTTGAGCACTGGTTGAAACTTTATTTATAGTCTTAGATGACAACAAAATAACTTGATATTTTCAGGAAACAACTTCCATGTAGATACCTTAGTTTGCCATGTAATTGTTCTAATAAAAGGTAACTACCATTTTCTGTGTTTGCACATATAATTCTTTTTAGCAGAAGATTGAAAAATACAACAAAGGTCCTTCTTAATGTAGTGAAATTGTTTATGCAAGATTATTTTGATTTATCAAGTAGGAACAAAATTATTACCATGCAACCTATTAAAGAGCTTACAAAATTTTCACCATAAATCCACCATAGATATGCAATATTATGAATAGTTAATATTATGGAATTAATATGAATAGTTAAATTTCTAAAGGTTTATCTTGCATTCATGCATGGTTAAAACAATTTTGTATATATTAGTTATGTTAGAACATTTTCATTATTATTAATTGAAATTGTATGGTTGTTTAAAGTCTAATGGTAGAAATGTTAGTTGGGCATTATTGGTAATATTTTTATTGGAAAAATCAATAAGAGTGAACTTAAAACTGTACATAGGGAATTTTATTAAATGGGAATGTTGATCACAACTACATTTTCCTTCTTTGAGCATGATCGACCCTTAGTGAAACCTAATTTAGGATATGGTTATCACCAAGCCTTATTTCCTATATATGGATCCCATTTAGTTTGAACCATTAAACCATTAAATTTGTTTAGCGAAAGTTAACGATGTTCACCATTAATTTGAGGTGTCACTCCAGCTTGCTTAGCGACTCCATTAATGTTTTTGAAGGAATAATTCCATTATATTCTTATCTTATCAACATGGTTACAAGTTATTAAGTGGAAGAATCTTATGGTAATTACAATTGCGCCTCAAGTTGGTTAATTCTAGATAGATTATGTATGTTATATTATCTAGTGGTGCACGACAAAGGGCCACTAGTGATCTGTTTTTTTTTATTTACTTGTGTGCCATGCAATTTTTGATTCATAGACCACCAATTATCACTCACATTGAAGGTTCGTGTTACGTGTGTTGATTGGTGTTGTTGAGTTGGGTTGAATTGATGTTGTCCTTTAGCTTGTAGGCATTGTCTTGCTTGTGTCAGGCGAGATGTAGACACCTCCTTGTTCCTCATAACAGTTGCCAGACCTGAAACCTTAAATGGTCAAAATCGATGGGAACCTGGGCTTGAACATTTCTTATGTGTCATGGAGGTCCTAACCTTGCAAAGTAGGATGGGCAGGTAGTCGTTTTTATTTTGTCTAATTGATTTTTGCATGTTGCATCCAGTTGCATGATGTGCTAGTATGTTGGGTCATTATGTTTTATGTTGTTTGATTTGAATGCATTGTGTTCATCATCAAGTTGTGTTGATTAATTTTTGTCGTTGTTAATTTCCTACTTTAGAAAAAAAAATTCACTTGTTATGCGTCGCATGTAGTCGTAGCGACGAAGGTCGTTACATATGGTATCAGAGCCGGTTCGACCTGCGACTTGGGATCATTACGGATTCCTTGATTATATATTTGATTATAATGTCACTAATTAAATTGATGTGTATTCGTGCAGGTAATCATGGTTAGAGGATGCCATGGAGGTAGACAATAGGGTGCTAGGGGAGGAGGCGCGATGCCCCTAGTAACATCCATGCTCGAGGGGTCTAATCCCCGTGGAGACGAACAGGTTGTGGGGAAAGAACAGATAGTTGTGGGTGATGTGGTTGGGCTGATGAGGTCCTTTCAACGAATGTCTGAGGCACTGGTCAACTATTTTGATAGAGATAAGGCCAAGGCGCCGACACCTCCTGAGGGTCTACCGTGCACTCCTATCGGTACTAGTAGCATTCACCGTGAACTCGAGAAGGTCAAATTTACTGAGTTCTTGGGTGCCTCAGACTGCACAACTGCTGAGGCATGGTTGGAGAATATGGAGATGTGCTTTCCACTTCATGACTGTACCTCCAACATGAAGGTCTGCATGGAGGTATTTCGACTAAAGGGGAGCGCTCTTCTATGGTGGAAGATTCTCCTGCCACAATTGAACATGGTCGTCGAAGACTTGTCATGGGAATTGTTTGAGGAATGGTTCCAGGAGAGGTATTTATTTGAGGAATTCATTGAGTGTCAGCTCAATGAGTTCAATGCCTTGTGACAGGGAAGCCGTATGGTGCCCGAGTATGAGGCCCGTTTCATGGAGCTTCTTTGGCATTCTCCCCACCTGAATACCGAGAAACTAAGGTCAAAAAGTTCATGTTTGGCCTTAATGTCATCATACGTGCAAAGGTTAGGATTCTGATGCCTCAAACCTTGCATGATGTTGTTTAGAAGGCCTTCATAGAAAAGGAGGATATTATCAGCGGGGGTCAGAGTAGGACTCCAGTGAGACAAGTGGGACATGTGTCATCTGGTGTGTAGCAACATTAAACACTAGCTAGACATTCACCAGGACATCGTGGCTTCCAAAGAGGATCCACTTTCACTACACCTCAGTGACCAACACCTCAGCAACAGACTCCTTACAAAGCACCATAACAATGTCGACCGCAACAACAATAGTTTAGGGATGTTCAGTAGAACTGACCAGGGTTCCAGGCCGGTGGGCTGTCAGCTTATACTTCGGGTACTAGGATTACTGGACCAAACAAAGGGTGTTGGACATGCAGAGAGACACATTACCAGTGTGACTGCCTAGTGGATAGGAATAGAGCATCTGGATCAGCTGGACCCACTACCGTGGGAGAGTTTGGCAAGGCCCATCGGATTCATGCAGAGGTGAATAAACGCCAAGCAGAGCACCAGTCAACTATGCTCGAGATGCTAGGTGTCGTCGTTGACCAAACCCTTAGTATTTTGATAGATCCAGGTGCTACATAGAGTTTTATCTCTAGTGCAGTGCTAAAAAGAATTAAGGTAAAGGAAGTTGAACATGACGAGTTTAGCTTTGTAGAAATGGCTTCGAGAGAGAAACAAAAGGTTGGAGGGAAGGTTACGGGCTATAGCCTTAACCTGGGAGGGTTTTTCACAAGGGCCAACCTGTACGTCATGATCTTAGGGTCTTATGACATCGTGATCGGTATGGACTAGTTGGAATCGCATGAGGCGATACTCAACTGTAAGACGAAATGGTTGAGCTTGGTCGATGACGAGGGACCAAGACGCGAGATTGTAGGTCAGAACCAGGGAGTCTCCCTGAGGTTCATCTCTTCCTTGCAGCTATGGAAGAGCATGCGCAAGGGAAGTAAGATTTATGCAATCCCCACATTAAATGAGAAGGGAGTGGTGGAAGGTCTAAAAAACCTTCCAGTGGTGTGAGAGTTTGCAGACGTCTTCCCTGAGGAGTTACCTGGGATGTCGCCAAAGAGGCACTTGGAATTTACCATTGACCTAAAACTAGGAACTGAACCGATAGAAAGAACGCCTTATCGGATGTCGACCCCAGAGTTACAGGAGTTGAAAATGCAACTGAAGGAGTTGCTAGACCTAGGACTTATACGTCCAAGTGTGTCATCATGGGGTGCGCCTGTTATATTCATACGAAAGAAGGATGGGTCGTGGAGACTCTGCATTGACTATCATCAATTGAACAAGGCAATGATCAAGAATTAATATTCGTTTCCAATGATTGATGATTTGTTTGATTAGATGAAAGGCGTGACCATTTTTCAAAGATTGACTTGAGGTTAGGGTATCACCAGTTACAGATCAAGGAAGACAACATCCCTAAGACTGCCTTTAAGATGAGGTTTGGACATTACGAGTTTACTGTTTTACTGTTTGGACTGATGAACATGTTAGGGTCCTAACCCACACATAGATAGAACAATATATTTGGATGTAATAAAGGTCAACATTAATAAGGCCTTGCAATAAAATAGAATAAGTTGAATGTAAGAAGACCTAAGGAACAAAATCTTTTTATGGCCATCTCAGAGGATATTTCAGAAGAGGATGTTGAAACTCCCCTTGTGTCTGGGTCACCTGAAACCATTGACATAACCCCTCCCTCAGACTCTCCCGAAGTAGAACCGGTCATTTCCCTAAATTCTCTCACTGGATTCTCTGCTCCCCAAACCCTCAAGCTAATTGGTTACATCAAGCATAGGAAGGTCATCATTTTGGTTGATAGTGGAAGCACCCATAATTTTATTCATCACCGCAATTCCCAAGAAACTCATTGCTACATCCATGCAGTCAATACTTTCCAAATCATGATTACCAATGGTGGCTTCATGAAATGTGGATGGCATTGTGAAAATGTGCGTCTCCAAATTGGTGACTACCACCTGAAATATCATATGTTTTCTATCAACATGGGCGATTGTGACATTGTGTTGAGTGCATACTGGCTAAGGACATTGGGTCTCATTCTCATGGATTTTAAGGAATTAACCATGCAATTCGACTAGGAGGGCCAACAATATAAGTTCTAAGGCATCACCGCCAGTTCACCTGAGATCATTAGTTCCCATCGCATGGAAAAGCTACTCAAGAAGGATCATTCTGGTGTTATTTCCCAACTCCATGCCATACAAGAAACAAATACACCCTCGATGTCGCAAGACCTCCAATCCATCCTTTCTAAACATCAAGTGGTCTTTTCCACTCCCTAGGGACTCCCTCCTTCCCATGGTGTTCATGATCATTCCATTTCCCTTGTACCAGGAAGCCTTCCTCCCAATATCCGTCCGTATCGTCACCCCTTTTCCCCAAAAACTGAAATTGATAAAATGGTCTAGGAACTCCTTAACGCAGGCGTTATCTGCCCTAGTACGAGCCCCTACTCTTCTCCTATGGTCATGGTCCTGAATAAAGAAGGTTCTTGGCGAATGTGTCATGACTTATGTGCTCTCAACAAACTTACCATTAAAGACAAATTTCCCATTCCTGTCATTTATGACCTCTTGGATTAATTGAGTGGTGCCTAGTTCTTTACTAAACTTGATATTCGTTCTAGGTACCACTAGATATGTATGAAAGAAGCAGACATTCCCAAGACTGCCTTTAGAACTCATGAGGGCCACTATGAGTTTTTTTTCATGCCCTTTGGCTTGTGTAATGCCCCCTCCACCTTCCAAAGCCTCATAGATCATGTCTTCTGTCATTTTCTCTTAGTTTTCTTTGATGATATCCTCATCTATAACAAAACCTGGAAATACCATCTTGCTCATGTGGATCGATTTCTCCACCTACTCTCTCAGCACCAACTTTTCCTAAAACAATCTAAATGTGCTTTTGGCGCCTCAGAAGTCGAGTACTTGGGTCATCTGGTTGGCAAGGACGACGTCAGGGTGGATCCTAAAAATATTGAATCTATGCAAGACTAACCTCACCCAAAGACTCTCAAAATCTTGCATGGATTTTTGGGCTTAACATGTTATTATTGCAAGTTTGTTAAGAATTATGGAAAGATTGTAGCACCTCTCACTGCACTCCTAAAAAATAACTCTTTCACTTGGACTCCAACAGCTGCTCAAGCTTTTAAAACCTTGAAGATGGCCATGTGCACCACTCCAGTCCTTTCCTTTCCTGATTTCACAAAGACCTTTGTCTTGGAATGTGATGCTTCAAGGAAAGGAATTGGTGTTGTCCTTATGCAAGAGGGTCAACCTTTGGCCTTTATCAACAAGCAACTATCTGAAATAAATTTTGAAAAATCAATCTATGAAAAGGAAATGTTGTCTATTCTGAATGTCGTTGATCTATGACACCCTTATCTATTGTGGCAACACTTCCAAATTAAGACAGACCATCAAAGCCTCAAGTATTTTCTGGAACAATGCATTTCCTCCCTAGAGAAACAAAAATGGGTGACTAAGCTCTTTGGATATGATTATTAGATCATTTACAAGAAAGGAAAAGACAATGTGGTTGCGGATGCACTTTCCTAAAAATATGAAGATGACGGATCCCTTTTTTTCTCTTTACTTCATTGTACCTAATTGGCTCCAAGCCATTCGCCGGGAATGGCTACATGATCCCAAAATTTCACTTTTGATCCAACAATTGTAGTCCAATGCTCCAGCTTCCCCAGGGTACTCTTGGCTCCATGATGAGCTTCGATACAAAGGCCATTTGTATTTAAGTAAACAAGCAAAAATTAAATCCACAGTACTTTCTAAGATTCATGCTACACCCACATCGGGGCACTCTGGGTTTACCAAAACCTATGATAGGGTCAAATGTTCTTTTTTCTAGGACGGTATGAAACAAGACATTCGTAATTTTGTTGTTGAGTGTGATGTGTGTGAATGCAACAAGGGAGAAACAGTCAAATCTCCGGGCACACTACAACCACTTCCGATTCCACTTGCTATTTGGAGGGATATATTTATGGATTTTATTATAGGCTTACCCAAATTGGGAAATAAATAAGTCATCATGGTGGTTGTTGATAGCCTCTCCAAGTATGCTCATTTATGTGCTCTTCAACACCCATTTAAAACATCCATGGTGGCTCAAATTTTCATGGATCAGGTCTTCAAGCTTCATGGCATGCCGCATTCTATTTTTTTTGATCACGACCCAACTTTCACCAACAATTTTTGGCAAGAACTGTTCAAGCTACAAGGTATCCAATTGCATCTCAGCACAACTTATCATCCCTAGAATGATGGTCAAACAAAAGTTGTCAACAAGTGTTTGGAAACATATTTGAGGTGTTTTGCCTCGGAAAAAAAAAATCAGTGGGCTCAATGGTTACCCCTAGCTGAATGGTGGTACAACACTTCATATCATACAACTACACACATGAATCCTTTTGAAGTGGTATATGGACAAAAGCCACCTTTAGTTCTCTCATACTTACCCGGTGTCTCGAAGGTCTAGGCGGTTGACCAAATGATCATAGTTCGAGAGGCTATTCTCTGCACCCTCAAAGAGAATTTGGTCATGGCACATAATCGCATGAAGAAACAAGCATATCAAGGTTTCTTTGAACATCAATTTGCAGAAGGGGATCATGTGTTTCTTCGACTGCAACCTTACAAGCAAAATTCCCTCAAGGTCGAGCATTGTCAAAAGCTAGCACCCAAATTTTATGGTACTTATACAGTTCTCAAGCGTGTTGGAGTTACTTCACACACATCTAGGATTTATTTTTCCTAAGGTTATTCCTTTTTTATTAGTCATAATTAGTCATTATCCAATCTCCTATATTTTAGGGGAGAATATTCCACCTGGAGAATATTCTCTTTCAGTTGACACTTTAGTTTGACTAGTTGAGTTGAGTTTAGATGTTGCATTGGTTTTTTCACCATGCAACATTGGGATCATCAACAACTCACTACTCTTTGTTCAGTCAGTTAACTAAAGACTAGTTGACTAGTTAACTCAGCTAGGTGGCAGTTCACTCCCATAACTGTCTGAGAGACTAGACTAGGTGGCAGTTTACTCTTGTAACTATTGGTGTGTGTCCAGATCAATCTAGACCACCACTATGGCTCATTAGTTACTCTTTTATCCTATATATATTGTAAATTATTCACTCTTTGAGTGTGGAATACTGTTAATGAGAATTCTTCCATTCTTTGTATCTTGCTTCTTCTTTCTCAATTTCTCTATGCAAATGTGTGTAGTATTTTCTAGCTAGATCTATTCTTTGCAGTTTCAACACATTTACATTGTATCAGAGCTAACAGACTACTAAGCGAAAGCTACACCAAATCATTTTTTGCAGGTACAAAATATTGTAGACAACAAAAAGATGGATTATTCACCAGAAATACTTCTCATGCCTCATAACTATTTGGAATGGAAGCCAAAAATTCTGCTTCATCTTAGATGCAGAGGCTTATACCAAATAAACATGGCAATGGAAGTAGAGCCTGATTCTTTTGATGAGAAAAATGACTTTCTCAATAGACAAAATATGGCCATAGGAAGTATCGGCATGTCTGTTTCTCCTGAACTTTTCCATCAAGTATATGAAGAATCACAAAGACTAACTCCAAATGAATTATGGACCATATTGGAGGTTCTATTTGGGAATAAATAATATTTTGAAGATTCCATGCAGGAGGTCGAATAGATAGATCCAGAAGAGAAGCCATCAGAAGATCAAGCCTCTTATTATGAAGAGTCTTCTACAAAAGTTTTTTGTAGAATTTGTATTCCATTAATTGAAGATGATGTCTACTCCATTTCAAATTTATTTTTTGAAATTCATGTGGAAGATATATGGCATGCATCTCAGGAGTCACATGCAAACTCTTTTGCATGCACCATGCATGCATCTCAGGAGTCAAAAAGGGAGCCGCGCACATCAGATGCCATTCTGATATTTTTTTTAGAAACATTTGTAGAAACAAATTGGATATTTGAATTCCTCTCGGGAAAATATCCAATTTAAAAAAACACATCGTCTGAAATAGAGTTCGGAAAGTGAAATTATGATCGTTTTAAAATCAACAAAATTTCAGTATTTTTCTGGAAACGACCATACGGTTTTCAAAATTTCATCCAAAATTTATTTGGATATTATTCATTACAAGAAGATAAAGTGGATATGTGTGGAAATATCAATGATGCATATACTTCATCAGATCCGTGCAGACATCTACATCTTCAAAAAAATCTTCAAAGAGCACAAACTTGCACAGTTGTGAGGTCTTCTTGGAGTGAAGGACATGGTTGCTTAGCAACTTCCTTTTTGTTCCTTCTCATTTTTTATTTTATGCATTGTAATTTGAGGGGGGGTTTTGTTCCCATGAGGTTTTCCCTCTTTCCTCATTTAGTTCAGTGCATCTTTTATATTTGGGTACCTAACATGGCCTCATAGCCCGGACCCATTCTTTAATTTCACCATAGTGATGTTCAGGGGGGGGTGTTGGATTTACTTCACACACATCTAGGATTTATTTTTCCTAAGTTTATTCCTTTTTTATTAGTCATAATTAGTCATTATCCAGTCTCCTATATTTTAGGGGAGAATATTTCACCTGGAGAATATTCTCTTTCAGTTGACACTTCAGTTTGACTAGTTGAGTTGAGTTTAGATGTTGCATTGGTGTTGTCACCATTGGGATCATCACCAACTCACTACTCTTTGTTCAGTCAGTTAACTGAAGACTAGTTGACTAGTTAACTCAGCTAGGTGGTAGTTCACTCCCGTAAATGCATGAGAGACTAAAATGGGTGGTAGTTTACTCTTGTAACTATTGGTGTGTGTCCAGATCAATCTAGACCACCACTATGTCTCATTAGTTTGTCATTTATCCTATATATATTGTAAATTATTCACTCTTTGAGTGTGGAATACGGTTAATGAGAATTCTTCTATTCTTTCTATCTTGCTTCTTCTTTCTCAATTTCTCTCTGTAAATGTGTGTAGTATTTTCTAGCTAGATATATTATGTGTAGGTTCAACACATTTACAAAGCGTGTGGGATAGGTGGCCTATTAGTTAGATTTTCCCATTCATTCTAAGCTACATCATGTTTTTCATGTTTCATGCTTAAAGAAGGCGATTCAAACCAAATTCATACCAACCTTCCCGAGTTAGATGAAGAAGGATCCATTTGGCTACAACCACAAGGTGTTTTGGACCAGCGTGAGTGTCGCCTACGTCAGAGAACCATCAAGGAAGTGTTAGTCCAGTGGAAAGATACAACTCTAACATATGCCACTTGGGAACCAACTACCATTGTGCAGCAATTTCCACATCCCAAGACTTAAGGACAAGGCTGTTTTTAAGGGGGAGGACATGTTAGGGTCCTAACCTGCACATAGGTAGAGCAATATATTCAAAGGTAATAAATGTCAACATTAATATGGCCTTGCAATAAAATAGAATAAGTCGAATGTAAGAAGACCTAATAGAAGATTCCACTTCTAGAAGGATATTCCTCTAGATGCTTCTTTTGATAGGAGTCGAGGTTATGATAACCCTAGCTTGTATATTATTGTAATAGAGATCTACTCAACTGGAGGTTTCCCCCTCGAAGAGGCCTGTGAACATTGATCTCAGAATCAAAGTGCCATTTCTGTTGTTATTCTTATATCATTTTAGTGTTATTGTGGTGATTATTATGGTTATATTGTTGTTATTCTACCATTTCTAGCATTTTATTTCTGTTCTGCATACTTTTTATATCTGGTATATTACAGAACGCCCCAGGGGTATTTATGAGTTTTATGAACAGGGTGTTTCGCGAATACTTGGACAAATTTGTCCAAGTATTCATTGATGATATTTTGATTTACTCTTGGACAATGGAGGAGCATGATGAGCACTTGTGTTTGGTACTACAGTGCCTATGAGAGAAAAAATTGTATGGGAAAATTTCTAACTGAACGTTTTATCAGTCGAAGATTCACTACTTAGGGCATGTCATCTCCGACGAAGGTATCGTTGTGGATCCAACAAAGGTCGAGGATATTATGGAATGTCTTGCGCCAACGAATGTCCCAAAAGTGCGTAGCTTCATGGGTTTAGTGGGATACTATCGACGGTTCGTCGAGGGTTTTTTGAAGATAGAAAATCCAATCACGGAATTGTAGAAGAAGAAGAAGAAGTTTGTTTGGATTGAGAAATACGCAGAGGCATTTCTGAGGATCAAGGAGTTGTTGATGAGAAAACTGATACTAAAGGTCCCTAACATGGATGTGGACTTCTTGGTATGCACCAACACATCCAAGGAAGTCTTAAGAAGAATCTTGATTCAAGACGGTCGAGTGATTGTTTACATCTCGATAAAGTTGATAAGGCACGAGGAGAGCTATGCAACGGATGATTTGGAGTTGTTAGCCATTGTTTATACCTTGAGAGTTTGGAAAAACTACCTTATTGGACATAAATTGGAACTAAAAACATACCATTGTGGACTAAAACAAATATTTACGCAAAGTGACTTGAACGTGCGACAACAACGTTGGTTGGAATTGCTTAGCTAGTACGATTTCAAGATTACTTACATAAAGGGAACAATGAACAAAGTCACTGATGCATTGAGTCGGAGACCACACATATTTTTGGTGATGCCTCTTCAAATGAATATAAGTGAAAAGATTCTAACTTTACAATGCGACGATGAATGGTACAAAGAGGTCAAGGATTTTATTGAACAAAACATGACGATGGTACCAAAATTTGAAGGATTTACATTGGACGATGACATATTTTTGAGATTTAAAAATCAAATTTACGTACCACCCAATGATGAGTTGAGGAGTTTGATCCTAAAAAAGGCTTATAGAGTAGTGTACATGGCTCATCTTGGATTTATGAAGATGAGGGCATACCTTAAACCCTTATTATTCTGGAAGGGAATGAAGAAAGACATAGTCAACTACGTGGAAAGATGTCTAGAATGTTAGCAGCTGAAGGATGAACATAGACATCCGACAGGATTACTACATCCACATGCTATCCTGGAATCAAAATGGGAGGTCATTTCGATGGATTTCATTTTTGTATTTCCATTGACGGAAATGAGACACGACTTGATTTTTGTGGTAGTCGACACTTGGACAAAGAGTGCTCATTTTATCCCTGTGTGTATGAAGTATCAGGAACCTGACATAGCTAGAGTTTTCATCAGTGATATTGTGAGGTTGTATGGTGTGCCTAAGAGGATTATATCCGATAGAGGATTGATGTTTACAGGATGATTTTGGACTAGTTTCCAAGAGCCCTTTGGAACCCAAATTAATTTTAGTACTGCGTATCACCCAGAGACAGCCGAGCAGACCGAGCGGATGAACCAAATCTTGGAAGATATGTTGTGTATGTACGTGATGGACCAACATAAGTGTTGGGAGGAATTCTTGCCACTGGTAGAGTTTTCCTATAACAACAGTTATCAAAGAACCATTAAGATGACGCCTTTCGAGTTTCTTTACGGGAGACCGTGTCAGATGCCTTTTAGTTGGGATCAGCTTGAGGATAGGGTCCTGGTGGGACCTGAAGTGATCCAAGAAATGGAATACCAAATTTAAACCATAAGACAAACGATAAAGGAAGCACAGGATCGACAAAAGAGTTATGCCGATGCGCGTTGTGTCAATCGTAGTTATGAAGTTGGCGATCGAGTCTTCTTGCGGGTGAAATCGCATAAGAGTTTGATCAAGTTTGTAAAGGGTGCTAAAATCTCTCTTAGGTTCATGGGACCCTTTGAGATTGTGGAAAAGAAGGGTTCTGTGGCCTATCAACTAGCCTTTCCTGATTCTTTGAGGCGTATGCACGGCATTTTTCACATATCTATTTTGAGACATTATGTTAGTGATCCTACACATATTATTGACTTGAGTTCCTTGTAGGTAACAGACGAGGGTGCTCTTATGGTGGAGCCAATACGCATCCTAGACAATTGCATTCAACATCTACGACGTCGAAAAGTATATCAGGTCAAGGTTCAGTGGGACAACTATAGTCCACACTCGACAACCTAGGAGGACGCATATGATATGTGTCAACAATTTCCATTTTTGTTTGATAGCTAGACATTTGACATTGTGATACACTTTATTTCAGCACTTACATACTGTGAAACTTCGGGATGAAGTTTAAAACAAGAGGGGGTGTGTGTAACATCCTTATGTTGTGCACACTAAGAAGGCTTATTCTTTGAGGACACTTGTGTGCAAGTGATCTGGTTCATTATACTATTGGTTGTTTTGATTATGAATATGAGACATTGTGGATTTGATGATATGGTAATTTTGTTGTGTTTACATCGATAGGTTCTATTGACTATTTTCTCTTGAGTGTGTAGGACTCTGGATGTTGAGGATGTCGAGGCATCGAGGAAACTCCTGGGACTCCAGATTGAGTTAGGGAGTGCACTGTTAGGGTTTGAATGTTGTTGATGTGACATATGTACATATGATTATATATTATGATGTTGATTGTTATTGCTGACATGATTCGTTGATGGGTGCAAGCTGGCGATAGCTTGCCGACCAGACTCACATTTGGAGTAAAGGGGTCACGCACGACAACCAAATACATTGAGGGAGAGGTGTGGCAAAAACCCTTCCACAGCCTACTAGCACTCCCGTCGTGGCTCAAACTTTAGGTTAACTATTACCTAGTTCGAGAAGACCAACGATGTCGCGAGGGTAGACTATGACAGTTGCTCACGATGATTCTAAGGGGACTGCAATAAGGAAAGATCCTTATTCCTTATAGGCTCTTAGTCTCCCAAAATATCACCTGATGGAGTATTGACTTCAGGGGTTTGACGTCTACCAAATTCATTAAAGGGGCGAGTGGCACCCTTGGAACACGTAGTGCGTCTTGATGGGCACGTCACACAAATAAAACATAAAGAGGTGAGTGACACCCTTGGATCACGTAGTGCGTCTTGAAGGGCACGTCGTGATTTTAACTGGTAAATGAATAAACCTAGTGCCTAGAAAAATATGCCTCCTTAGGACTCGGTCGGCCTTAAAATGAATGATGTGATGAGTAAGTTTAATAACAAATTTTCCCTTAAGAACTATCGCCAATCCTAGTGAATTTAAAACCTAGGTCTAAGTAGAACCTCTGAACAAATAATAATTAGACATTTAACAAGAAGGGGGTAAAGAAATTCAAACTTTAATTACTAAAGTGAAAATGATAATGGAAGATTAAATTTATTAAATGGAGTAAATGGTTGTTTTTCTACACTTGCTAAATCTGATTTTTAGTTAAAAGAAAAAGGGGGAAACTTAAAGAAAAAGGGAAATTTAAAGAAAAGGGGAAACTTAAGGAAAAAGGGGAATGTCTAACTTAGTAAGGAATCTAGCCTTTGGAACTTTCTATTTATGAACTCAACTAGGAATTAAGTAAGATGTAAGTAATTTAAGAATTGTAAGGGAATAATGGGACACCGAGGAGCATTTTTAGGAATGCTTTTAGGTGGGTGAGAGAAATAGGAAAATTTAATTAATTAATTAATTGATTTTATGGTGCAACTAGGGGATCGGGCGACATGTGTATGAGGGAGGTTTTTCCTAATTAAATAAATGAAAAAGGAATCTAATGAGAGTTTGGGAAACTAATGATTAAGAAACTCTATAAAAAGGACGATGGAGGAGGAGTATGGATCACACTTGGCTTGCACAACGTTACGTTGCCAAATTTTATCTTGACTGAGTTTTCACTTGTGGGAGTTGGGATACCTAGCTCGGGTAACGAGTGGTAGCTCGACCTTGCAAGGCAAGCTGGGTGCTATCATTCTCTGGTATTGTGTGCATAGCCCCTTTGGGTCTCAGGGGCTCAGGGGGAAGAAGAGTACCCCTAGCATTGGCTGGGAAGTACCGATGAGGTCACATCAATTGGCAAGCGAGAGTTGGATGGAGCGCGCGCGGGACTGCAACTTCGGAGCATTCATATTTGGCTATGGTACGCATGTGTATATTTGTTTTGAATACTAGTTAGATTTCCTATATATTCATCTCTCTAATGTCAAAATCACATGAGTGTATTTGTGTTAAAAAGTTAGTTAATTTTCTATCATGGTGAATATGCGCATGCGTAATTTGGTTGAAAGGTAGTTAACTTCTGTTTATGCACCTTCTTGGTTCGCTAGTATTGGATGCACTACGTGTTGTATATTTTATTATGTTGAGTGTTAAGGAATATGTTACTGTAATAGCTAATGGGGGTTTTAAATCCTTTTGGGACCTGTTACTGATTGAGCATCCCTCAAATCAATGAAACCTTAGCGCACAAATCAACAATAGGGATTCAATCTCAACTGTATTTTGTGTGATGAGTAATTGTTAAAATCAATTGCTTGTATATTTGTGTAATGAGCGATTATTAAAATCATTGCTGGTATAATCAATTGCTTCGTATAATGATTTTCTTGCGTAATCAGTTGCTTGTGTATGTGATTTGTCAACTGCTTCCCAGTGACTATGGTGTATGGTGGCACGTCGTGGTTGACTTTGGGAGAAGTTCCTGATGACCAAACCCCAAAACCCTTGCTATTTACATGAGTTTTGCGTGGGTTGGGAAAACCCATTGCATGTTACTCGAGCTCCTCAGCGGTTTCGGTAAACAAAGACGCCTTGCATATCCCTTCGACGGAGTTATCTTTGTTTTTATTCTAAACGGTCTCTGTGTTCCATCCTTAAAGGATCCTGCATTTTTCCAAGATTCCTGGGTTGATCTAAGCCAAGATTTGATATCCCTTTTAATTACAAATGTATTTTATTACAAGAAACCAAGACCCCATTAATCTTGTCGAGATTTTATGTATGTATCAATTAAGATGGTCCAAGAATACCCCCATTGTAAAATGGTTGTGCATGTTAAGTTGGGCTTGATCCAATTAAAGTTTCTATTTCCCTCGAAGTCCTTCCCCAAAATCAATTTTTTTGTGACCATTGTGTTTTTATTTTGCGAGAGTACTGCCTCTTTATTACTATGTTTTTTTTTTTACTGTGTGAGCACTGCGTAATTATTACTGTATTCTTGGTTTTTTCTCGATTACTTCTTTTTTATTTATTTTACTGTGAGGGGAGATATTGCGAGCGTAGATATGGTGATTATATTCTCTCTCTGTCAACCTTCTAGAAAAAAACATATTAATGGAAGTGTTTTGTAAGGGTTGTAGTTATTGGCATTGACTATGATCTAGGCGACCGAATCACCTTTCCCTGTTTTATTTCATTTTATTCAAGTCTCACGTCCATGGCCTGAGAAGGACGTGTGGCAGTTGGGTTGATAAGATACATAATGTCGACTTGAGAGATGTGGTCTGATATCAAGGAAGTAACATGTATAGAAGCGACTACAAGATAATGAAGACGTACACAGTGTTGAAATATTGTAACTGCAAAGAGTATTCTATTTATTATTGATGTATTATTCATTAGATCAATCCCCTTTTTGCGGATTGGTCAAACCCTAATTTTAATATGAAAAATGAGAAGTTGGCCCCCAGAATAAATCAAGGTGGTTCTAACCACCCAGAATGAGAAGTCATCCCTGCTAGTGAAAATACACGTCCTTTCAACACCTACTAGATTGTATAAATAAAGGAGGCCAATGCCTCATTTGTTCACTCACTCACTTGTTCATAAGAGCGCAAGTTTGGAGCTGTAGTTGGAGAAGAAGGAAGAAAGAGAGAGGTGAATTACTTGGAGATGACTTTCTGTAGTGTTTGGTTTATTCTCTTGGCATTGTATTGACTATCTATATTAAGGAATTTTTTGTTGGGTTTTCTCCCCCATGAGGGTTTCCCAGGATAAATGATGTGTCTCTTGTGATTGTGTATTTCTCAGTGATCCTATCTATACTATGGTTATCTAGTGAATTGAAAATAAACCTAATAATAGATTAAACTCTAACATGGTATTAGAGCTAAGCTGAAGAAAGCATCTTTCACAAGAAGAAGAAAAATGCCACTTTTGTCATACACGAAATTTAGGGATTTTTATTGAAGAAGAATTTCAGCCCAAGATCCATATAGAAAAGTGTTCCCTACCTCAAGGAACTCTCTGTCACCTTCAACGCACCTTTTTAGTGGCTAGATCTCTTGGAAATTGAAACCCTATTTTTCACCAGTACCAAAAGTACCAAAAAACTAGAAGTACCCAGAAACTAGAAGTATCAAAAAACTAGAAGTACCAGAAAACCAGAAGTACCAGAAAACTAGAAGCACCAGTCCAGAAATTCGTTGGTCAATTTTGAAGGGGTAAAAGTTGGATTTTCTGAAATCTAACCCCACCAGGCTACTCTCCTCGACCAAGTGCACCTCTTGGTAAGTTCAAAATTCAATTTTGAGCACTTTTGTTTTTTGGTCATTTTCCTAGCTCTAGGTAAAAGATGTCTGCAAGCACTAAGTTTGTTGACAAGCTAGAAGGTGTGGAAAAATTTCATGCCTGGAAGTATAGGATTTGACCGATTCTTTAAGAGAATGACCTAGAAATTTTTGTTAAAGAGCATGTACCAAAACCCATTGATGCCAGAGCTAAAAAAAAACACCAAAACGACACAATTAGGGCCAAAAGAATCATTGCATATTCTATCAAAGATCACTTGATTCCTCAAGTGTCTTCAAATAAGACTCCAAAATAAATGTTTGATTCCCTAACTAGATTGTATGAAGGAAAGAACATAAATCGGAAGATGAATCTAAGAACTCAACTCAAGAATACAAGGATGCAGAAAGGAGAATCAATCCAGGAATATTTTTCCAGAATAATAGAATTCAAAGAACATATTGAAGAAATTGGAGATATTATAGACGAAGACAAACTCATAAAGATGACCCTTAATGGTCTCACAAGACCTTGGGATGAATTCATCCAAACTATTTGTGCCAGAAAGGAGAAACTACAATTTGACAGTCTTTGGTAAGAATGTATTCAAGAAGAATCAAGGGTAGCTAACCGAGAAGCTTTGCTATCAAGAGATGAAGATCAAGCCCTAGATACTCACACTAAAGGAGGAAGAAATAAGTCTCACTTCCAGAAAGAAACTCATAAGGAGTCTCACCCCCAAAACAAATTCATACATAAAGAATCTCAACCAAGGAGATTCCAAAAGTTTCAGAAAGGACAAAGAAAAGGAAACGATTTATCATCCTACGAATGTTACCATTGTGATAAGATGGGACATATTGGGAAACATTGTCCAGCTAGATGAGAAGAATACAAGAATAAAAACAAGAGGCATCATGCCCATGTAGTTGAAGATGAAGAGACACCCACAAAGATGATAAAAGAATGAATTGAAGACTATGTCTTAATCTCGACCCTCTCAGGATCAGTATCACCTGGTGAGGACATGTGGCTCATTGATAGTGGTGCTTCCAAGAACTTGACAGGTCAAAGAGACATTCTCTCTTGCCTTTCAGAAAAGAAGTTTTCATAGAAAGTTACACTTGGAGATGATTATCAATACCTTATCAAGGGAGTAGGAGAATCAAATTACAAGCTTAATTCTAGCACTCCAATGGAGATGAAAGACGTACTATATGTACCAGGTTTGAAAAAAAAATTACTCTCCATATCATCTTTAGAAAATAAAGGCTTTAGAGTTTCCTTTATAGATGGAAAAGTTCTTATGTGGGCCAAAGGAAAAACCATGGAAGAAGCAATTGTAATTGGAAAAGAAGAAGGTGGCTTGTATAAGCTAAAGGGTCATTCAAAAGCAACCATGACCCACTCCATTGAGAATCCATGTGAACTTTGGAATAGAATATTGGCCCACATCAACTACAAAGAATTACCTTATGTAAGCAAGGAAGTCACAAGTCTACCAGAACTCAAGGTTGACCATGAAGGTGTGTGCAATGGATGTGCACAAGGGAAGAACATCAAAAACCCTTTTTCGAAGAGAGACAATAAAGAAACAATAGTCCTAGAACTTATTCACTCAAATGTGTGTGGCCCAATGCCATCGTCCTGCATCAATGGGTATGTATACTATGTATATTTTATTGATGATTACTCTTGTAAAACCTGAGTCTAATTTTTGAAATCAAAAGATGAAGTGTTCAGTAAATTCAAGGAATTCAAAGCCTTGATAGAGAATCTTTCTGAAATAAATATCAAGATACTCAGGTCATATAATGGAGGAGAATACACCTCAAAAGAAATTGTAAACTTCTGCAAAGTTGTCGAGATCAAGAGGGAGATCACTACTCCCTACAATCCTCAAAACAATGGTGTAGCAGAAAGAAAGAACATAACTATAATGGAAGTAGTGAAGACCATGATCCATGATCAAGATCTTCCAATGTGCTTATGGGAAGAAGAAGAAAAAACAACAGTATATGTACAAAAAATATTTTCCCATAGTTCACTAGGGCTCAAGACCCTTGAAGAGATGTTCTATGGAAATAATCCATAAGTAATCCATCTCAAAATATTTGGCTGCACAGTATTTGTACATATTCAAAAAGAGAAGAGAACCGAGCTGGACCCTTCAGGAAAGAAGGGAATATTTGTTGGATACTGTGAGGTATCCAAGGACTTCAGAGTTTATATACCAGGTTACCATCATATTGATATCACGATGGATGTAACCTTTGATGAAGATGTAGCACTCAAGAAATCAAGAAGATGCCAACTTGAAGAAGTATATGAAGAGGAACCTGTAGATCCCATAGTTGCAGAACCAGTGAGGGAAGTCATAGCTTCCCCTGATGAGGAGATTCTAGAAGACCATGACATAGTAGAATCTCAAGAACCTCCCCAGATGACGATCTCTCTCAAGAGAAAGCCAGTCTGGGCAAGGGAAATTATTCAAGATGGAGAGAAGTATGGTGTCCATGAAGGAACCATGAGACAAGTGAAGAAACCTAAGACATTATCCAGTTATATGGCTTTGATGTGTGATCTCTTAGAGAAGGAGCCTACATGATTTGAAGAAGCCATCCAAAAGAAAGAATGGGTAGATTCCATGACAGAAGAATACCAATCCATTATAAAGAATGATGTATGGGAAATAGTTCCCAGAACGAAGAGCAAGGATGTGGTATCTTCCAAATGGATTTTCAAAATAAAACATGCTGCTGATGGAAGTATTGATAAATATAAAGCAAGGTTCATTACTCATGGATTCTATCAAAAGGAAGGCATTGAATATGAAGAGAAATTTTCTCATGTAGCCAGATACACTTCGATCAGAACCATCATAGCCCTTGCAGCTAAGATGAAGTGGAAGTTACACCAGATGGACGTGAAAACTGCCTTCTTGAATGGTGTCATTGAAGAAGAAGTGTGTATAGAACAACCTCAAGGATTTGAAGTTGAAGACATGAAGACTTATGTGTGCAAATTGAAGAAGGCTCTGTACAGATTGAAGCAAGCTCCTAGAGCTTGGTATGGAAGGATTGATAGTTTTCTGACGAGCTTGGGATTTACCAAGAGTAAAGGAGATTCTAACCTTTACTTCAAGGTTATGAATGACCAACCTGTTATATTGTTGTTGTATGTGGATATTCTTATCTGGAGAAGAAAATATCATCACTAAATGTAAGAAGAATCTCATTGCAGAATTTGAGATGAAATACCTTGGCCTAATGCACTATTTCTTAGGTCTTGAGGTATGGAAAATCCTAGAGAGGATCTTCCTTAACCAAGGGAAGTATGCAGTTGAAATCCTGAAGAGATTTGATATGTTGGAGTTCAAGTCCATGAATAAACCCATGGAAACAAAGTTGAAGCTCATGGTTGACTCTTCGTCAGAATTTATTGATGCTACACTATATATATATATATATATAGATCATTGGATCGTTGATCTATCTGGTGAACACCAAGGAAGATATTTGTTTCGCTGTGAACACCTTGAGTCAGCTTCTGGTAGAACCCAGATATGTTCACCTAGTTGCTACAAAACATGTGATGAGGTACCTTAAGGGTACATTAGATTGTGGTCTCAGTTATGATGGAGATCATGACTTCAGACTAAGTGGTTATACTGATTCAAATTGGGTAGGAAGTGTCTATGATAGAAAGAGAACTTCAAGATGTTGTTTCAGTTTAGGGTCAACAATGATCTCATGGAAGAGTAGGAAGCAATCAATCATTTCTCTCAACACGATAGAAGTAGAATACATTGCTTCTTGTTCTGCCATATGGCTTCCGAAGTTGTTGACAGTTCTATTTGATCTAGATATGGAAGCAACCTTGATCCTGTGTGATAACCAGAGCTGCATAAATATGACATAGAACCCCGTGTTCCATGAAAATAGAGATACGATATCATTACATTCGTGATATGGTGCAGAGAGGAGTCATAAAGCTCCAATATGTTAGCACGGATGAACAGGTTGTTGATGTGTTGACCAAGCCTCTATCTCGTGTAAAGTTTGAGCACTTTCTAGATAAGATTGGTGTGGTCCGAAAGCACCTCCCTCAAAAGGGGGAGTAGTGTTGTGCTAATGATGTGAAAGCATTGTGTTGTGATGCGAGATTCATGCTAATGATGTGCTAACCTTGCGCTATGATGCCAACTTCATGCTGATGATGTGTCAGCCTTGTGCTGTGATGCCAACTTCATGTTGATGATGTGCCAGCCTCGTGATGTGATGATGTGCCAGCCTCATGCTGTGATGATGTGCCAGCCTTGTGTTGTGATGATGTGCCAGCTTCGTGTTGTGATGATGTGCCATCTTCGTGCTGTGATTATGTGTTTCCAGTATTGTACTGTGATGCCAACCTCGTGTTGATGATATTGTGTCGCCAGTATCATACTATGATGCCAACCTCGTGCTGATGATATTATGTTGCCAAGCTCATACTGTGATGCCAACCTCGTGCTGATGATGTTGTGTTTCTAGTCTCGTACTGTGATGCCAACCTCGTGCTGATGATATTGTATTTCCAGTTTCATACTGTGATTCCAGCCTCGTGTTGATGATATTGTGTGGCCAACTTCATGCTGTGATTCCAACCTCGTGATTAAGACTCTCAACCTAGTGCTGATGTTGATGATGCTCCAGCTTTTGTGTTGTTTTTTTGCTGCTATTGAAGATGAGAAAAAATTCTAATGATTTATAGATACGTCAGTCATTGTTCCAATATGTTGTTTATGATATTTCCCTCTCTCTCGCCTGATGTTGTTGTAGAATACCCTTCTTTTTAAGGGGTAGTGTTGAAATATTGTAACTGCAAAGATATTGTTTATGATATTTCCCTCTCTCTCACCTGATTGATGTATTATTCATTAGATCAATCCCCTCTTGTGGATTGATCATGTCGGGTATTATAAATGACCAAATCCCCTTTTGCGGATTGGTCAAACCCTAATTGTAATATGAAAAAATTAGAAGTCACCCCCCGTAATAAATTAAGGTGGTTCTAACCATCGAGAATGAGAAGTCGGCCCTGCCAGTGAAAAGACACATCCTTTCAACACCTGCCAGATTGTATAAATAAAGGAGGCCAATGCCTCATTTTTTCACTCACTCACTTATTCATCAGAGCGCAAGTTTGGAGCTGCAGTTAGATAAGAAGGAAGAGAGAGAGAGAGGCACATTACTTGGAGAGGAATTTCTGTAGTGTTTGGTTGATTCTCTTGGCATTGTATTGGCTATCTATATTAAGTTTTTGCTAGGTTTTCTCCCCCATGAGGTTTTCCTGGGATAAATGATGTGTCTCTTGTGATTGTGTATTTCTCAGTGATTCTATCTATTCTATGATTCTCTAGTGAATTGAAAATAAACCTAATAATAGCTTAAACGCTAACACGCTGAACATTCATGAAAGGATGAAATTTATCTCTGAAGTTTAACAAAGAAAATTAATTAATTTTCTACCTTGAAGTTATTGAAGGTATGAGATGGATTACTTGTTTACAATATCTACCAATTTATACCACCAATAGTGTGATTACCAACAACTCAAAAAAATCAACTGATCGAGAGCCACTGTTGGGATACTTGTTTCATTTTTAGTATGATTTTCCAAGTGTGAGTTATGTAATGAAAGGAAAAAATTTAACCATGAATCTCATTTATCTGAGAATTTCTCATCAACCAATTTGATCATTTAAAGTCATGGGACACATAATTAAACTGAGAGGGATGCAATGGTGTGTAGGATAAACCCATCATGAAGCATAAATAGAAACATGTGTTGAGCACTGGTTGAAACTTTATTTATAGTCTTAGATGACAACACAATAGCTTGATATTTACATGAAACAACTTCCATGTAGATACCTTAGTTCACCATGTAATTGTGCTAATAAAAGGTAAATACCATTTTTTGTGTTTGCACATATAATTCTTTTTAGAAGAAGATTGAAAACTACAACAACGGTCTTTCTTAATGTGGTGAAATTGTTTATGCAAGATTATTTTGATTTATAAGGTAGGAACAAAATTATTACCGTTGCAACCTATTAAAGAGCTTCACAAATTTTCACCATAAATCCACCATAGATATGCAATATTATGAATAGTTAATATTATGGAATTAATATGAATAGTTAAATTTCTAAAGGTTTATCTTGCATTCATGCATGGTTAAAACAATTATGTATATATTGGTTATGTTGGAAATTTTTCATAATTATTAATTGGAATTGTATGGTTGTTTTAAGTCTAATGGTAGAAATGTTATATGGGCATTATTGGTAATATTTTTATTGGAAAAATCAATAAGAGTGAACTTAAAACTGTATATAGGGATTTTTATGAAATGAGAATGTTGATCAAAACTACATTTTCCTTCTTTGAGCATGATTTCCCCTTAGTGAAACCTAATTTAGGATATGGTTATCACCAAGACTTATTTCCTATATATGGATCCCATTTAATTTAAACCATTAAACCATTAAATTTGTTTAATGAAAGTTAACGATGTTCACCATTAATTTGAGGTGTCACTCCAGCTTGCTTAGCGACTCCATTAATGTTTTTGAAGGAATAATTCCATTATATTCTTATCTTATCAACATGGTTACAAGTTAATAAGTGGAAGAACCTTATGGAAATTAGAATTGTGCCTCAAGTTGGTTAATGCTAGATAGATTATGTATGTTAGATTATTTGATGGTGCGCAACAGAGGGCCACTAGTGATCGACTGTTGTTTATTTACTTGTGCACCATGCGATTGTTGATTCATAGACTGCCAATTATCACTCGCATTGAAGGTTCGTGTTACATGTGTCGGTTGGTGTTGTTGCATTGGGATGAATTGATGTTGTCCTTTAGCTTGTAGGCATTATCTTTCTTGTGTCAGGCATGATGTAGACACCTCCTTGTTCCTCAGAAGAGTCACCAGCCCTGAGACCTTAAATGGTCAAAATTGATGGGAACCCAGGCTTGAGCATTGCTTATGTGTCCTGGAGGTCCTAACATTGCAGGGTAGGATGAATGGGTAGTCGTTTTTATTTTGTCTAATTGATTTTCGCATGTTGCATCTAGTTGCATGATGTGCTAGTATGCTAGGTCGTTATGTTGTCTGTTTCCTAATTTGCATGCTTTGTGTTTGTCATCAATTTGTGTTGATTAATTTTTGTCGTTGTTACTTTCCTCCTTTAGAAAAAAAAAATTGCACTTGTTATGCGTCGCATGTAGTCATAATGACGAGGGTTGTTACGTTGCTTGATAGCCTCTGTTCATTTTGAGTATGAGTTTCTTGGATTTATCCTTAACCTGACATTGTTTCAATACATATACGTGGTTTTTTTCATGACAGTCGCATACATACGTGAGTTGTCATTTTGTAGGAAGCATATATACGCAGTTTTCTCCTAAACAGTCATGTACATCATCCTTGTTTGCTTGATTGTTGAGTTTGATGTTTGTTGGGCAAATTTTTATGGTTGTTGAGTCTTTTTAGGTCTCTTTCATGACTGTTAAATGCCTGCAAAGTGATAAGAAACCTTTCTTTGGTTGAAATTTCAGGCGGTTTTTCTTTGTCATCATCCTTTTCATTGGTTGTCCTTGCATCCTGGGCTGAGGGTTTGCATCTTGACATTCTACTTGGTTTGTCTTTGTTTACATACAGTAGGGTATTTATATCAAGATGATGTTCAGTCCTTTCATTTTCATTATTTTATATTGAAAATACAAAAATATACATTTTGCATTGTTGGCGTTTGATCTTTTGGGTTCTTATCATTGATCTTAGTACATGTATGGAAAGATTGCATCTTATTTGAAATAGCAGAATTAAATTGAAAATTTCATTTTGAAACGCTTATCATTTATTTGGAATTGAAGTTAGGACTTTGCATTTTATTCATATTCATTTATTTTACTTGTTGAGTCATAACATCATCAGTTTCATGACCGTACATTTTTGAGTAAGCAAGGCCACTAAAATTAACACTGATAAATTTAAAATTGATTAGAAACGATTTTATTATTTAGGGTGCATGAACTATCTTAGGATTTAGAGCCTTGGAATATGATTTTGTGAGTAAACTTCTCTAAGGATATTAAATTCAACATATGTGTCTGACTAAGGGAGTGGTGAAATCCATTGTATAATTGGTGACGCCAGGAGGCTCCGCTTACACCAATGCTTGTTCATTATATATTAGGACTATTGCACATTTCATTACAACACCAATGCTTTTAATCATTACCCACACCGGTGCTTTTTAGCATTAAACACATCGTTTTTCATTTTCTATTTTTAGAAACATCGACTTGTGGCAGTGCAATTATTGTTATTTTTTAATTACATTGTTCATAAAAAAAATGACATATATCTTATAATAGTATTCATATAAATTAAATTTTGAGTAGTGCATTTGGATATGATGTTTGAATTAATTTGTTATATCATCATGTTTCACATCTCTTCATTACAATATTTAATTATCCATATATTTAATCAACAATATAACATTTCACAACGACGTTAGACAATGCAATAGAATAAAATAAAATGTATTTTATTATATATGAATAAGAGACTCTTTTTCATATAAAATGGGACACTTATTGGTAACCCATTTTCTTTCAATTGGGACACTCTGTCCATTACATTAAAAAAATGTATGGTTTTTACAGACAATTATTTCAAAAAATGCAACAACTTGCATTGATATCCAAATATATTGATCATCATTCTTCATTGGAACTCTTGTTGGTGCTCTAAATACTTCCATGACTTGGGTTATTTGGTCAAATGTTTTGTTGATTTCTTCGATTGTGTTCCTCTTCTTCAAGTTCCATCTACAAAAATAAAAATAAAGTGTAATGAGTGTATCTACATTGGTGAGAATAATGAAAATTGAAATAAATAATATACATGAATATAAATTGAAAAGAGACGTACCATAGAAATAATTGAGTCCTAAATGATACACATTCTTTCAAAATAAAATCTCATGCCTTCTCTCAACAAATAATAAATCATAGATTTAATATAAAGGATTTTTTTTTGTTCCGTTAATTATAAAATGAGAGAAGTAAAACAACATAGATACTTACAAATTACACAATCAATTTTTGATATGTCAACATATACTCACAACCCTTACTTAACCTAATGTCAATCAATTCTTACGATGGCTCTTCTTTGTATGTTAACACATGTTTGAAGACATTCAAGGATGGTTGTTTTAAAACAACTTAAAATATTCAAAAATGAAATATTAAGTTAATGTTATAAGGAAAAAACAATTACTCACAAACATTGCTATCAACCCTTTTCTTCTTTGTCGTCTTGTTTTATGTGTTCAATGGGTTCCATTTTTTGCTAATATTTAATGCTAAATTATTTATTTATATGTACCTAATAGAAAATTTCAATGTTTTCATGCAATTATGTCCATTTATTTTGCCATCTCTTTGTACACTTTTTTGGACATTCCTACTGGCATATCTCAGATATCAGCTCGTTGATCCTTTGGGATTTTCATAATCTTTCTGAAAAAGTAACGTGACAATAAACTATTTTTATATTGATATATCAAAACTAAATATAACAAAATTGATATTAGTAAAGGAATGGTTCGTCATAATATATACATATTCTAGAAAAGATTTTTTAGGAATATTACTTTTTGAATGATTTTTTTTGTTGTTGTATGTTTTTGCTATTGCAAGCCTGACAGGTCTCATGGACCATTGTTCTCAAAATGCTTCATGTAGTTTAGATATAACCTGGTTCTTGGAATCATTGGATTGATTTTTGTATTGTAAGTGGAAATTTCGTCTATACGTTTGTTCCATTATATCCTTCATAGCTTTGTAAAAGTTTTTCACCCTTTCATTAACCTCCAACAACATTCTAGATGAGCTAAGGACCAATTCATTATCATTTACATCTTCTATAATTTTTATTTTCTTAGGATGACATTCCATTCCTTCGCTGTGGTCCCTGTAGAACATTAAACATATGTGAATTAAGAGATTGTTTGAAACATGTTATCTAATATTTTTAAGTATATTATTAATGAAAATTAAAAAAATAACTCATATTGAATAAAAAAATTTCATTCACCTGATTCATTCTTTTTCAATTTTTCCATCAAGCGTTTACACTCTTCTTCACTTACATCACAAAGAATCTTATCGAGCTTCCTCATTTGATGGCTTTGCAGGACACAAACTAACCAATACATATTAGTTAAACTTACATAGAGTTCAAACATATTAATTTTGTATAGAATTTACAAAGAACTTGTCTTTTTAACATATTAATTTTGTATAGAATTTACAAAGAACTTGTCTTTTTTTATTTTTTGGATGTGGTATCATTGCGGCGATCATAATTTTTGTTACTTGAACTATTCTCACACATTTTTTTATTATCAATATACAAGTTGTACCATTAAATACACAAGCTATTAAATATATTTTAGAAATAAATCACATAATTTTCAGCTAAAAAAAAAAACTGGTTTAAGGTGCACTTTAATAATATTAAAGCGTCCATGCATTCCATATATGAAACACACCAATATGAAAAAATATTTAAAAAATACTTTGAATTGCAGTGGTGCGATATGTATCGTTAACAACACCTCTCCTAGAGTAAAGAACAAAAATAAAAAAATACCATGAACAAATAAAATTACACACCGATGAATGATTTTTTTTTTGTTAAATTATGTTGCATTATTTCCAGTGTTCTTTATTTGTAAGCGCACTGGTGCGTTATATTCAAATAGGCACACCGATAACCCGAAACCATTTAAAAAAAACATGACAGGGCCGAGAGGGTTTGGATCTAATGCAATAAGTGATCCCCTTGCATCACATGCCAAACACCTTTTATATGGAAACACAAACCCATTATATCTAAAATGCCTAAAATGAAAAGTTGTAATTGTGATGTGATAGAGGGAGTTAAACCCTAAGGTGAAATTTTGCAGTCACATAAGAAAGAAGAAACAAGGTTTTAAGGTAAGTATGATTTTTTTTAATTTTTTTTTATGAATTTTAATTAAATCTAATAGAGATACAATTTGTAAAAAAAATTATTATTAAAATCAACAGTAAAAGTTAAAATTTTTACTATGCAGGGTTTTGAGTGAATCACAAAACCCTTCAAATTATGATCTTTAATATAATTTTGTTGCTCCAAAAGTATTTTGAATGAATCACCATACCCTTCAAATCCTGATCTTCTGAATAAGTCTTTTGTTCCAAAGTATTGATCTGTTTCTCCATAGTGCTCCCCGCTATGTCTCTCTTTCAAATCTCTCCCCTGTAAATTTTGGAAAAATAATAAAATAATGAATATCTTAATACAATTTAAAGGACTTTATGAAAACGATTTTAAATGAATCACCATAACCTTCAAAGTTTCATCTTCTGAATAATCTTTTTGTTCCAAATTATTCTATTGCTCCACAATGCTCTCTTGTATGTCTCTCTTGCAAATTACTCCCTGTAAATTTTGGTAAAGTAAGAAACGGTGAAAAGTTGTTTACTATTTAAAGGACTCTATGAAATTAGATTTTAAATTCCCACTTATTTTTCAATTATAAAAAAAACAAAGTCACACTTTTTTTTTAAAGTTTTATGAAACTCCGGTGCTTTTCTTAATATAACACATTGGTGCATTTATTAATATAACATATTGGTGCAATTGTGTATAAAATGCATTGATGCGCTAAAACGTTTTGGAGCACCGATATCATATAATTCTTTTTTATTTATTTGAATTCATGAGAACTGGTGCGTTTCATAATTAAATGCCTCAGTGCTTTATATTGTTTATAGATGTACTAGTGCATTTGGTTTAAACAAACACACTTCTATGCTTTAAAAGTTATCTGAATTTTTATTTTTACACAAAATAGTATATTCATCTTAAGTTATCTTTTAGGATGTATCCACATGACTTGCAATATTTCATAGTATACATTTTCCGCTTAAAGTCATTTTATTCCTAAAAATGTATTATTGATTTTTCTCAAATGCAAGGAGAAAAACTTATAATATCAAATGGCCAATTCTTCAAATTCCATCCTATTCCATATTGCTCAAATTCCATCGTGGATTTCTCCAGTTCTCCCTTTCCATCTCCAGTAAATTCATATTTTATTTATATTTTGATTATCTAATTGAATTTATTTTTTAATCTATGTCCATCTGAATAAAAATGTATCCAAATTTGCAAGATCCTGATTCAGAATTGAGTTCAGATGCATAAAATATTCCACCAATTAAAAAACGTTGGAAGCTCTTATCAGGAGAAACATACCGCAATAAGTTGGTAGATGAATATGGGAAACCGCTTTACCCTGCCAATTGTAACATGCCATCTTCTAGCCACAATACTGGGTAATGATGGTAATAATCATTTGGTATAATGTAATTTGAACAAACCAATTACATTGTGCTTACTAATACCATAGATGTACTAATGTTCAATATTTTTTAAATTAGGATTCTGATGATGAACAACCTAACTATCATATTCCGTTTTACCCCACTACAATGTCAAATCAAGAGAAGGTTTCAATAAGAGCATAACTCAGACATAAATCATACCGACAATGGTTGAATCAACCACCTATTCAATTCCTACTACATTCAGATTCACCAATTAGGAATGACTACAACAATAGTAGTTCTTCACAAGTTGGCAATGGAGTCAATGAAATAAAGTTTGGTATGGATGATTATTTACAGGATACAACTGCCATGGAGACAATGTTGTTAGATGCATTCCAGAATGATGAGCTAGGGATGATGCTCATATTACTGATACCTTTTTCGAAATCCTGAAATCCACTTCCACCACCCCTCTCTTTGGACCTAGCCAGTAAAATTATACCTATTTGGGGACAACAATGTTATTGTACAACTTGAAAGCAAATTTTGGCATGTCAAACACATTTTTCTTGGAAATATTGAGGTAACTAACCATCATTAAGTCCCTTATATTTTGATAAATCTTGTCACACAATCAACATTAAAAACAATCGATTTTATGAACGTTAAATGACATTGTACATTTCTATTGCCTACTAATTACATGTTATTCAAAGATAAGGTTCTTTTGAGTGATAATGTCTTGTCCGGTAGCTTCGAAGAGGTAAATCAGATGTTTAAAATATTAGGCGTTGAGTACATATCATATCATGCATGTCCAAATGATTGTATTATATATAGAGTAGAATATGCAAACAAAGAGATGTGTCTGAACTTTGGGCATGAAAGGTATCATAAATCAAATAAAAGCAACAAACAACATGGTCCTCCTCATAATATATTGAGGCACATGCCGATAATCCCAAGGATTCAAAATCTCTTTCATTCAAAATAATTAGCTATGTTGTAGGGATGACATGCCTCACACAGAAGTGAGTAAGGATTTATGTGAATCCCAATAGATTCAATAGACATGAAGCATATAGAGGATGCATGGCCTGAAAAATTCAAGGATGAAGTATGAAGTATACGCCTCAACATAGCCATGGATGGCGTCAACCCATATTCCCTCCGAAACACCAACTATTTTGTTTGGCCTGTAGTAGTGATCAATAACAATATCCCCCCATGGTTTTCCATGAAGAATGAACATCTTATGTTGGCTCTTATATTCCTTGGTACAAGACAAGTGAATAATATGGATGTCTACCTACAACCATTGGAAGATGAATTGAATGAATTATGGGAAGGGATACATGTATACGATGTGTCAAGACCCATCACAATAGAGAGGAGTTTTACATTGTATGGAATATGTGCTTGCACCGCACATGATTATCTAGATTATGAGTTTGCTTTGGTAAATTACATGTTTATTGATTTGTGATATATGTAACAATAGTTTTTGGCATATTTAATTCATTGTGATTGTTCTTATCTTCGATGCTAACATGCTCTGTATACATTAATAATTTCACGAGTCTTGTAAAAAAGGATATCATAGATGTAAATGTTCTGGACCTTCTTTAAAAGATAGGTGTTACAAAATTCTCTAAAAGTGAGTGTATGACTACCCCAGGCTATTCCTCCCAGAACAACACCCTTACAGAAGAGAAACATCCACTTTCAATGGTAAACCAGAGAGAACCCAAAGGCCTGAAATAATGACACTAGCAGAATGTCTTAGAGCATATGAGTGAGAGAAGAAGGAGATTACAAAAATGCTCGATTCAAATGGGGAGCCTATGTTTGATGATCCATAATTCTTCAACAACTATGTTGAGAAATTTCCCATTGGGATGAAAAGGAAATTTGTCTTTTATGAGCTCCCATATTCAGAGCATCTTAAGATTGCCCACTTACTAAATCTCAAGCATATATTTAAAAATGTTTCATCTTATTTATGGAGGCACATATCATCAAAAAAAAGTGACACATTGGTTGTTAGCAGAGATCTTATTTATTCAAAAACTAAAAAGAAACATTTGCCAAGAAAAGAAAGTAGAGGAGAGGTTGGTCCCTCTTGGTCTTTCAAAGAAGGTGATGTCCCATGGATTTTGAAGAAAGATGATCTTTATTTGGAAAAGAAAGTTATATTGGGTGTGAAAGTTCCTTATTTATATGGGTCTTCACTACAATGCAACTTCACTGTAGAAGACCATTTGTTGGGGTTAAAATAACATGACCATTTGAACCTTCTAAGAGTACGTATGTCAGAAACATGACTTTATTATTTGTTTTAACTCATGCCATGGGATAAAACATAATTAATTTTGTATGTGTTTACTTTGTAGTGTCATTATTCTCTGCTTGTGCATGGGTGTGTGCACCATGGCTTCCCCCAGGACCTACAATGTGTTATATCTAAATTATCTTTATTTGTAAATTGAATCACATCAAAGGAGATCCATATGGCTAGCATTCCATAGTGGCATCAAGAGATAGTTGATATTGTTTGTATATTTGAGAAGGAACTGCTAATAAGTTTCATGGACTTGTAGGTTCATCTTCTAATTCACCTAGTATATGAGGTTGAATTAGTTAGAGTGGTCTCCTATCGTTGGATGTTCTTCTTATAGAAGTACATGAAGAAATTGATGTTTGACAAAGGGAAAAAAATGGAGGGGTCTATGGAAGAGGGGTACATATCATATGAGTATTTCTATTATGGTAGTGAATACATCAATCGAATCGACAACACACCAGGCACAATGATTTGGGACGACGAAAGGGATGAAGACAAAAGAGAAGGGGAGCTTCTCCAAACAAATGGGCACTACTACACATTGAAAAAATTACAATGAAAGTACTCTTTCGTCGCAAAATTCAAGAGAAAAAGTTCAATTTTTCAATTTTGATATAAATAGACCCTATATTCGTCGCTCTATCGACAAAAGAAAACTTTCTTCTATTTTGCGACGATAATCAAGATGGTGGACTACTGTCTCAATTTGTCAAACTAGTGTTTTCGTCAAGGTATGGTTTCGAAAAGGTATTTTTGTGCAGAAGAGTGTCACATAATATAGTTAGAGGTGGGGAAATAATTATGGAGCGTGAAAAGGGTGATGGTAGATGTTATTTCCCTTGCAAAAAATGTTGCCTCATACGTCCCGCAAGAATTTTAATAGAAACAACTACAAAACATTGTAGGAAATATGGGCACATTGATGGCAGATCAAATTAATATCGTCCCATGGTAATTAGCTATATATTCATTATCTTTTTTTATTTTGTCAATTTTATATAAAATTATATATATGTATATATATTGTTTGAATGTTTGTTATAGTATACACTAATTTTGCATGATTGTCTGTAATTATAAAGTTAGAGTTGCCCTCTAACTTTCCGCAGAATATTGCACCAAGTATTAGTAGAAATGATGTTGTACAAGCTGAGGAACATCATGACCAAGCAAATGAGGATCTCGTGGAAGAAGATGATGGGACAAATAAAGTTAATGATCCCATCGAAGAAGATGATGGGACAAATCAAATGATCCAAGATTTGTTTTCCCAGCCGGAAGAGGATGGGGACAATGATGGTATTTATGACGAACCTCTATTAGAAAAGGCAAATAAACGACTTTATGAAGGATCAAGAGCAAATCTTCTCTCTGCTACATTGCTGCTAGTGAACTTAAAGGTTATGAATAATTTGTCGAACACTTGTATGACACAGATCCTAAGGTATGTAATATGTTTCATCTCATATTATACATAACTTTTGATTTTTTTCTATTTGTTTTTAGTGTTAATTAATGTGTAAAATAAGAATGCAATTTTTACGATTAATATTCTTACATTAACTAGTTATTTGTTATGTTGTAGAATGTTAGGTGAATTTTTGTTACCATCATCAAATATTTTACCTCACACATATCAAGGTTTGCATGCCATTATGAAAGACATTGGAATGGATTATCAAACTATATATGCATGTCCTAATGACCATATTATATATTATGGACAACATGCTTCAAAAACAAAATGTCTGCAATGTCTTATCAGTAGATATCGAACCGATCAAGTAACAAAAAGGGTGTCTTGAAAGGTTCTTCGTCATATTCCCATAATTCCACGTTTGTAGCGATTGTTCAGGTGTGAAAGCATAGCACAATTTATGGATTACCATACATGTAATAGAAGTGGAGATGGTGTTCTTCGAATGCCTGCTGATGGTTCTGCATTTAGGGAAATTGAGGAAAAATGGGCAGATTTCAAAGATGAACCTCGCAATGTTAGGCTTTCATTGGCAGTTGACGGTGTTAATCCATTCAGAGAGCTAAGGTCTATTTACTTAGTGTGGCCTATTTTTGTTATCAACAATAACATTCCTCCTTGGATATCAATAAATATGGAGCACATAATGTTGACAATGATTGTTCCAGGTATTTATTTACATTAATTTTTTGAATGTAACATTTTCATTTGTTTCGATTTTTCATAATAGATTTTGTTTATTTATTTACTTATATATATTACATGATATCATTCCTACAATAATTATGTGTAATTTCAAACAATTAGGTAAGTACTAGGTTAAAGATATGAATGTATATATTGAGCCTCTTATCGACGAGCTACTAAAGTTATGGGCTGGCATCATAATGTATGACATATGTAAACCAATCGAGGAGAAGAAATTTAAATTTTGTGGAATAATTTTATGGACAATTCATGATGCCCCTGGACTAACACATCTTTTTGGTATGTAGCATTCTAATATTTCTCTGTAATACTATATAATTTTTTAATGTTATAATCATGGTGAATGTTTAATTTTTAAATAATCTCATCGTATAATTGACATTAATCCATTTGTTGCAGGTATTCAAACAAAGGGTAAATTTGCATGTCCATTTTGTGGCCCTAAGATGAAGTATCGTCATCAAAAAGTTTAGGAAATATGTTGTTTGATGATTATAGGCACCTTCTTCCTAAGAACCATAGGTATCGTACTACTGAAAAACATCTTTTCAATGGGAAACAAGAGACTGGTTTAAAACCACGAAGAATGAGACCTCACCTATGGAGGTTGGAATATAATAGAAATCGTCAAGGTACTCAATTTCATAATGTATCATAGATCATGTAATGTTTTGAATGTTTACTTTAATCATTGAATTTATTTTACCATATTTGATAATTATTTTTGTGATTTCTTATATGTTTCATGAAGACCACAATCATCATGAAGGTATTAATAATGGGATTCCACAAGGAATGAAATGTTATCTTGCTTAATTCATGAGGTTTCCCTACTATGAGGAGCTTAAAATAGCTCATTTGTTTGATACAATGCATATCGGGAAGAATGTGACTGAAATGTTATGGTGAATCATAGATGGTAGGAGGGACAAAGAAAAAATTGTCAAAATTTGTACTGACATTCAGGAAGCCAATCATGCAATGCGAAGTGTGATCCGATATTCCAATAGATCAGATGGAGTACTAGACCGAAATAAACTTCCATGGTTATTAATATAACAACAAAGAAATGTTGTAAAAGAGGTCATTCAAAGAATTAAATTTCCCACGGGTTTTGCTTCAAACATAAAAAATATCTTAACGAAGAAAGGTGAATTTGGTTGATTAGGGGATCAAATTTTGCTCAAAAATTCAAAGTGCTCGGAATCGCTTCAAACCGGATGAGAGCATAGACCTCATATTTGCGAACCCAACGCAACTCGTTTCATCTCAAACGGACGTCGGGAGCGAGAGATATTGCAATCTATTCATAAATTCAAACAGGCAAAAAAATGATGTTGATTGTACAGTCCGTACAGGCTGATGTGGCAGGGTCGTATGACCGTACGCTAACATGGCAGGAGTGACATGGCATATGATGATTGGAAGGCATGGTTGAATTAGACTGCGACACGTGGCATTTCATTGGTTAATGGTAAGGTGCCACGTGGCCCAATCATGGGCTGCCACGTGGCACCCCTTTATTGGTTTATGGGTTGTTATGTAAAATTATTGGAGTCCGTGGGGTTTGACCCCCGGACCTCCCCCACCGCATAGCACCTTCGCAAAGACCGTCCGACCAATGGACCACCGTATGTGCCTTGTTATGTATATGTGTTTGATTATATTTGAATTCAAAACTATGTAATATACGACGGGGGGTCGGGCCGGGGCTTAGCCCCGACCCACAGTCATATTGATATAACATGTGACCACATATAAATACACCACATGGGATTTGTAACGTTTATAGCTCCGACCACCGTGGAATGGTGTGGCACTTATATATATAAGCCCTGGTTCTATTGTATGTAATGTGACCTTTGGCTATACAGAAAGGTGCGCAGGCAGTTTTCAAACGGTTTGGTCGCTAGCCCTTTTCACAAATGCGCAAGGTCATATGACCTCCATGTGCCCGGTGCTAGGCGGTTAGGGGCTGGTGCGCTCTTAACCATCCTACGGTTTGCATCATTGGCGCGGTTGTGTTCAATGCTGGGTTTTCATGCTATTTATTGCGTGTGTGCCAGGTTCACTCAAGGAGGGTGCAATTTGTAGATGCAGAGACAACAAGCTTGAAGAGGGAGACTTCCAGGAGGCCTAACTTCTTTGTTTTTTGACCGATTGAGGTGTTGAAAGAGCCCAGACATGGGTTTTTGGATTCTCTGAAGCCATTGGAGTAGTCGGTTTGTCAGTTTGAGCATTATAAGACATGTTTTTTGAGCACTTTTGAGCAATTAATAATAATGATCCATTGGAAGCTGGACCAGGAGATGTAGCCCAAGAGAGGGGTGAACTCCTTTATCAATTGTTGTGTTTATGTGCTTATGTTCATTGATTATGCTGCTGTCTATGTGTAATTTTCATAAGTAATCCCTTAATTTATGTGTTGCAAACTGATCCATTTGCTTTAAACACATAACATTTACATTGCAATAATTTCAAGTATTTCAAGTCTTCTTCATTTTTAGATCAAGTTGGTATCACAGCTAGTGTTTTTGAAGACTTGATTGTTTGCAAGTTTTGTTTTTGATGCTCACAAGTTTGAAACTCACAAGAGGAGAAGGTCAACTTGTGGAGCCAAGTTCTCATCCGACAAGGAGGAAGAATATACCATCACCGCAAGTTTCAGGGAGACATTCACCAAGGATGGCTCATGCAGAAAGTCATGAACGTGTTCATGCCGAAGATGAAGATATCAAAAAGGCTGTCATGGAGTTGAGAGAGATGATGAAGATCTTGATGGAAAGGAACATATTGTCGTAGGGTGAAGGCTCCAACCCTTCCATGCATAAGGGAGGCAATGGTGACAAACCTCCAGATGGAAATGGAGGGAATGGTGCTTCTCCACCACCCTCTCCTCCATCATCATCTTCTTCTTCTTCTTCTACCAGTTCAAGACCTCTTCCGAATTCTCCAAAGGGGCATGGTAAAACTCCTTCGCAAATTCCTTCATTAAAGCTTGCTATAAAATTTGAATTTCCAATATACAATGGAGAAGTTAATGCTGAGAAGTTAGATAATTGGATACGTCAAATTGAAGTATATTGTAGAATACAAAAAAATCAAGATGATGAAACCAAAATTCAGCTTGCTTCATTAAGATTGGATAGTGCATCACTTATTTGGTGGGAATCCAAGACTCAGGAGGAAATGAAAAAGCATGGTAAAATTTTACTTTCTTGGAATGATTTCATTATCGCAATTAAAAAACAATTTTATCCATTGGCATATAAACAAAAGGCAACTATGGAATGGCATAATTTTAGACAAGCTAAAAGACAGAGTGTGCAAAGCTTTACTCAGGAATTTAGGAGAAGAGCTTTGGTTTTGGGAGTAGATTTATCTTCTCAGGAAACTTTGCTCAAATATATTGGAGCTTTACATAGTTATTTAAGACATACTATACTCATGTTTAATCCTTCGAATCTAGATGAAGTTTGTGTACAAGCTACCCATTTGGAAGCAAGAGGAAGGAACAGAACTCATGAGGGTAACAAGAAGACATTCAGCCATGGAGACAAGGGAAAGAAGAAGTTCAAGGGCAATGGCAGGAAGAATGTTGCTGTGAAGAAAGAGGGATAAAAGTTCACATGTAAACATTGTTCAAAAGATGGCCATGATGAAGACCATTGTTGGAAGCTTCATCCTAAAAGAAGACCCAAAAAGTTTCGCAACAATAACAAAGGGAAGTCGAAGACTGTTGTGACTGTTCAATAGGATTTAGGTTCGGATTCGGGTGATGAAACGAATATCGCAGCCATGGGTTACCAAGGTAATGGTTCTATTGAAAGTACTAGCTCTTCAAGTAATACTAATCTCAATGTAACTCAACAAGAGAAAACGAGAATTGAACTTTTTCATATAAGGGTTGTTTCAAAGCATACTAACATAGACACGTTATTTGATACTGGATCTCAAGAAAACTTTATTTCTGAAGAGACTGTTAAGAAACTTAAGTTAGAAACAAGTCCACATCCTAAGCCATACCCTCTTGGTTGGATACGTGATAATGCTAAGTTACAAGTAACAAGAAGGTGTAAACTTAGGTTTGCTATCACTACAAATTTTGTTGATGAGGTAGAGCTTGATGTTATTCCGTTGGATATTTGTGGTATTGTGTTGGGAAGCCCATATTTGTATGATAGGAAATCTATTTTCTATCGTCAGGAGAATAAGTATCATTTGTTTAAAGATGGGGTTGAGTACATTGTTAGAGCCCACATTAAGAAGATGAATTTATCAATTATAAATGCAGGACAAATGAAGAGGTTAGTTAATGGTAGTAAGAATTTTGTTCTCTTAATGATCAAACCTAAAAATGATGTTGAGAACAAAGCATTTCAAGGTTGTGATACAAAGTTAAAATCCGATCTATTTGAAGTTGTTAATCAATATGATGGCATGTTTAAAGAACCTAAGGGGTTACCTCCAAAAAGAGGAATCCAACATGAAATTCAGTTACAACAAGATTGTTCACTTCCAAACATTGGTATGTATAGAATGTCAGTTATGGAAAATGTTGAGATTAAAAAACAAATTCAGGAGTTGCTAGATAAAGGGGTTATTGTACCAAGTTCTTCGCCATGTGGATATCCAATAGTGTTAGTTCCAAAGAAAGATGGTACGTGGCATATGTGTGTTGATTTCAGGGCTTTGAACAAAATTACAGTTAAGAATTGTTATCCTCTTTCTAGAATTGATGATTTGCTTGATCAATTAAAAGATGCCAAATATTTCACTAAGTTAGATTTAAGAAGTGGATATCATCAGATTAGGATTGCTGAGGGAGACACATGGAAGACAACTTTTAAGACTAAGCAAGGTTTGTTTGAATGGATGGTAATGCCTTTTGGACTTTGCAATGCACCTGCTACTTTCATGAGAGTTATGAACGATGTCTTAAGGCCTTTTCTGGATGATTGTGTTATTGTCTACTTAGATGATATTTTGATCTTTAGCAAATCTCGTGAAGAGCATATTACACATGTGAAACAAGTTTTTTATGTTTTGAGGAAAGTACAGTTGTTTTTGAAGTTGTCCAAATGTGAGTTTGGCAAAACTTCACTTATTTACTTAGGCCATATTGTTGGTGGAGGTGTATTAAAAATTGATCCCTCCAAAGTTAAAGTCATTTTGGAATGGTCCAAACCCAATAATGTGACAGAGGTAAGAAGTTTTTTGGGAGCCGCCCAATATTGGAGGAAGTTTATTGCTAACTTTTCATCCATTGCAGCTCCATTACATGCTGTGACAAGTGTCAAGAAAGTTTTTCAATGGGGAGGCAAGCAACAACAGGCTTTTGAT
>ML781520.1:850990-894567 GCA_009831015.1 Picea engelmannii | reverse complement strand
GTGGTGCAAGAGCAGTTGGAAAAGAGTCAGGCCAAGTACAAGACGAGACATGACAAGCATCATGTTGATCACAGTTTCCAATTTGGAGATGAAGTTTGGCTTTACATCAGCAAGGAGAGGCTTAAAGGAGAAGGTAAAAAGTTAAAACCGATTCGATATGGTCCTTTCAAGATTATCGACAAGATTGGTAACGATGCTTTTTGTTTAGATTTGCCTCCTTATATGCAGATGTATGCAGTTGTTAATGTTGATAATTTGAAGTTGTATGAGCCTCCATTGATCGATGATTAAGGAGAGCATGTTCATATTCCTTCCATAGATGATTTTTCTCCAGAGTATCTAACATAACTGCAGGAAGACACTATCCTTGACAGGAGAATGCGAACTTCGAAACGAGGAGATGTGGAGTATCTTCGAGTTGGTCTTAAAGGGACGAATCCAAGCAAGGCCAAGTGGATTGAGGTTGGAAGGGTGAGGGAACTTTACCCTCATCTTCACATAGACTGAAAATAGTCTTTTGGAGGTCCAAAAGCTTCCCAATGGGGAGGTGTGATCAGGGGATCAAATTTTGCTCAAAGATTCAAAGTGCTCGGAATCGCTTCAAACCAGACTAGAGCGTAGACCTCATCATTTCAAACCCAATGCAACTCGTTTCGTCTCAAATGGACGTCAGGAGCAAGAGATATTGCAATCTATTCATAAAGCCAAACAAGCAAAAAAAATGATGCTGACTGTACAGTCCGTATAGTCTGACGTGGCAGGGCCAAACGACCATACGCTGACATGGCAGGAGTGACGTGGCATATGATGATTGGTAGGCATGGTCGAATCAGACTGCGACATGTGGCATTTCATTGGTTAATGGTAAGGTGCCACGTGGCCCAATCATGGGCTGCCACGTGGCACCCCTTTATTGGTTTATGGGTCGTTATGTAAAATTATTGGAGTCCGTGGGGTTCGACCCCCGGACCTCCCCCACCGCATAGCATCTTCGCAAAGACCGTCCAACCAACGGACCACCGTATGTGCCTTGTTATGTATATGTGTTTGATTATATTTGAATTCAAAACTATGTAATATACGATGGGGGGTCGGGCCGGAGCTTAGTCCCGACCCACAGTCATATTGATATAACATGTGACAACATATAAATACACCACGCGAGAGTTGTAACGATTATAGCTCCGACCACCGTGGAATGGTGTGGCACTTATATATATATAAGCTCTGGTTCTATTGTATGTAATGTGACCTTTGGCTATACAGAAAGGTGCGTGGGCAGTTTTCAAATGGTTTGGTCATTAGCCCTTTTCACAAATGCGCAAGGTCATATGACATCCATGTGCCCGGTGCTAGGTGGTTAGGGGCTGGCACGCTCTTAACCATCCTACGGTTTGCACCATTGGCACGGTTGTGCCCGGTGCTGGTTTTTCACACTATTTGTTGTGTGTGTGCCAGGTTCACTCAAGGAGGGTGCAATTTGTAGATGCAAAGACAACGAGCTTGAAGGGGGAGACTTCTAGGAGGCCTCACTTCTTCATTTTTTGACCGATTGAGGTGTCGAAAGAGCCCAGACATGGTTTTTTGGATGCTCTAAAGCCATTGGAGCAGTCGGTTTGTCAGTTTGAAAATTGTAAGACATTTTTTTTAGCACTTTTGAACAATTAATAATAATGATCCATTGGAAGCTGGACCAGGAGATGTAGCCCAAGAGAGGGGTGAAATCCTTTATCAATTGTTGTGTTTATGTGCTTATGTTCATTGATTATGCTATTGTTTATGTGTAATTTGCATAAGTAATCCCTTAATTTATGTGTTGCAAACTGATCCATTTTCTTTAAACACATAACATTTACATTGCAATAATTTCAAGTATTTCAAGTCTTCTTAATTTTTAGATCATTGGTGGGGTAAAAACACATGATTGGCATACCTTCATTAAGGTAATAATTTTGGTACACACACACACACACACACACACACACACACACACACACACATATATATACATTGGCCTTATACACTTTTATTTTTTTTACTTCCTCTTGTCTACTTTGGTCGAAACAAATAACAATTCATTTTTTTGTTACAATATGTTATACCACTATCTCTCCCAAATGACTTTGACAACAACGTCAAACAAGTTATATATGATCTTGGAAAATACACGAGGTAAGTAGTTGTGATTTATATGAAAAATGTCCTAATTTCAAATTATTGTTGTACTTAATGACACATGTTTTACTTGTAATGTAATATATTATATTATGTTATGTTGAAACATATTATTTTCTTGTGTCATGATCTCATGTAGATGGTTTCCACTGAAAGAAATCCATGAAGATGATATAAAGTATTGGAAGAGAGAAATTCCTCGTATAATGTGTGAAATGAAAAAGTATATACCTCCAACATTTTTCAATGCACAGGAACAATACCTCATACACCAAGTTGAAGAGATTGAAATTTGTGGACCTGTTCACACATGGTCAATGGATGGTGGATAGGCACTTGAAATCATTGAAGGTGTTGGTTAGACAAAGAGCACGTCCTGAGGGTTCTATGGTGGAGGGATATATGGTATATCAATTCATGGTGTATATTAGTCAATATCTTCCTAAATTAGCAGTGCCAACTATGCATGCAGTGGATCGCATTTGGGATGTGAACTCCATAAAAAAATTTGAAGATCGGGAGCATCTGTTGGGGCAAGGTAGAATGAAAAAAATGAGAGGTAATATATTAACAATTGTGAAAATTTATATTAATAATACATATAAAGTTTCATTTTGTGTGTATATGATCATACTCATTAATATATTAATATAATTTATTTCATAAATTATAAATATTTATAATTACCTACATATTGGATGTTATAACTAATATTTAATATTGGTGAATTATGTTTTTTTGATTCAGTTTCTCAAGAGTGGGATGCACTACATTTATACATTGCAAATAATCTTGACTGGATGAATGTATGGATTGAAAGATGTAAACAACATAATGGAGGTAGGTTATCATGGCAACGACTGTATGATTTGGTTAGAGAATCTCGTCGTAACAGATATGCCAATGTTATGCAAAGGGAAATTGATTTAGCATATGGTTTGAAAGATGGACAGGTAAGAAAAATCACCCGTTTTATTCAGTTATTTTATATTATATTAATGTGACTACATGTGTACTGTATTTTTCAGATAGTTTCAAAGGTATATAAATATATGTTAATTTATTAATTGACAATGCATCTTTTACATATCTGACATATTACAATTGAAACACCACAAGGCTATGTGGTGCAATGGTCATGAATTTTACATCAAATAATTGGATGAAACCAGGAAAACTTCTGAAAGTGGGATAACTGCAGTATTCCATGTCACTAATATTTCCTCTAGGAGTGACAAACATCCCCGAGAATCTGAAAATAGATACTATGGGTATTTAAACAATATACTTGAGTGTGACTTTATTTCCTTCAAATTAGTTATATTCGATGTCAAATGGTATGGGTTATGAATGAATGAACACGACGAGGAAATAACTATTATTCAACATACCAACCGATTTCCAATTATTAAAACAATGATGTTTGAAAGAGGACATGATATTTATGTTTTTCCAAGCCAATGTGAACATGTCTTTTACTCAAATGTTCCAGGTGAAAGGGATTGGTCATTTGTTGTTAGATATTATCCAAGAGGAAGGCCAATTAAGTATACTCATTTACAGGAAGAAGATGATATTGAATATCAAGAAGATGATTCGACATATCAGACATAGCCGAAAGATCATGGAGGGTCGACAAATGAAGAATATGAAGAAGATCATGATCTAGGTGTAGGAGACAATATTGCAACTCTTGATGATGATGTCGATGAAAATATGCTTGAAAATGACATTGATGATGATGATGATGATATCATAAATCCTTTCAACATCGTTTCTGAACCATATGATGATACAAATGTCGAGTTCGATGAAGAAGATAAAGATACAAAATAAGGATGATTACACAGATGTTGAGGTTGGATTAGGTACGTGAATATATAATATTTTAATTTGTATGAATTATTCTATTAAAATAATTTACTTATAATGTCATGGGTTAATTACATGTTTTTAAATTAACTACATGGAATAATTCTATTTAAGTTATTTGTTTCTGGTCATGCTCACACCTAGGAGGTTGCCCACGCGCACACCTGGTGCGTCCTCTCTCTTTCCTCTATGCCATGGCCCCAAGAGGGGGCCCGTAGGCTCCCCCACCTCCCTTACCTCTAGAGATAGCATCTTTTAGGAAACTGGTGGTAGCCAACAGTAAAATAACAACCACAAAGACGTAGAAAAAATTTGTAAAAAAATTGGACAGTATTCCCTTAGTTGACCTCCCAACAGAAGAATCATGTAGATCTGCCTTGAATCTCCCCGAATAGGGACTCATCAACTATTTCACAGGTCTATGACCATATCCCAAATCTATATATGCGTGGTTTCAGAGAAACTGGAGCTCCCTAGTAAACGAAGGCATCAAAATCCATCTCGTAGGCAAGGGATTTCATGCATTCGTCTTTGATAACACAAAGGAAAAAAATATCATATTCAGAAATGGACCATACTTCATGGGCCCTTAGGCCCTATACCTAAACAAATGGTCTCTTTGAACCGACATATGATGTGCCCTCAGCCATTCCGATGTGGCTGTGTCTCCCTCATCCCCCCCTGCATTGCTGGAATCCAAAGTCTCTGGAATCCATAGGGAACACTCTTGGAAAATACAGTGACAAAGAGAAAATAAAGGACCAGTACTCCTATGCCAGGATATGCATCAAAGTAGATATAGAGGTGGGGCTACCGGAAGCCATTCAAATAAAGGTCACAAACTCGTCTCACATTCAATATTTGGATTACGAACAACTCCCATTCAAATGTAGGTATTGCCATGGCTATGGACACTTCGTCAGGCACTTCCAAAAGAATAATGAAGAAGAAGGAGAGATATTGAAAGGTGAACAATGGACGTAGGTCCATAAAGCATCTCATCCAAAGAACAACAATAGATCCAAAGGGAATGGGGCATAAAAAGGCCCAGACTCCTCCATACCAGGGAAAGCTCCGGGAGAAGGAATTTCATCCTCTCCAATATCAAAGGCGCCCAATAATCCCTTTGAAATCCTTAGTAACCTTCCAGAAACTTCTGATCCAGTGATTGAAGAACTTGAGCAACAATTCCTTCCTTCCACAGCTGGAAAAAACAATGGCGAGGTAGCCCTCCCTGGCTCCCCAATTGGAACCTCATCCTCCCCTTCCTATGCAGAAATAGAAAGAAAGAAACCCCCTGAGAACTCTGGATCTTCGAAATATGAGTCTTTCGAGAGACCCTCAAAAAGAGAAGAATAAGCGAAGAGGAAAAAAATGAAAGGAATCCAATCCACCATCGATATGTCCATTGGAAGAAATACCAAAACAAGGCCTCCCAAGGGAGGGCCTACTCACTCCAATCCCAGTAAATAATGTGTATAGTCTCTTGGAATTTCAGAGGCTTGGGGAACCCATCGAAGGTCAAAGCAGTCAAATACCTTTTGAAAAATGATACTCCCAAAATCCTCATGTTCCAAGAGACAAAAATTGAAGGGGAAACCCTCTTAGAAATCAACAAACTGAAATGGAAGAAAAATGGAGGGAAAACCATGAGCGCAAGGGGCTCTTCAGGCGGTCTCACAACTCTATGGTTGGAATACAAGTTCCACCTTGACAGCTCCTTTGAGACACAACATTGGATATTCACCAAACTTAAGAACTACTCAAGTAGGATCACCTTCTCCCTCTTTAATCTTTATGTTCCTGTCCTTTCTGCTGAAAATAAAGAATGCTAGCAAACTCTATCAGTTTTTCTAGAAAATCAGCTCCATATGAACATCATTATAGATGGAGACCTCAACTTAGTCTTTGAACCAAAATAAAAGAGAGGGGGAAACTGTGGCATGCATAAAATGCTTCCTTTTTTTGAGGAGCTAACTCAATAGTGGAATCTCCTAGACTTTAAGCCCATGAAATGACTCTTCACTTGGACAAACAACAGAGTTGGAACATATCACATCTCAGCTCGCTTGGATCGATTTCTAGTTCATATCTCTCTATTGCTGGAAAGGAGGATAATATCATCCAAAATACTCCCCAAATTGACATTTGATCATAAACCCATTCTCCTCCACCTGGAAGAGGAAGAAAATTTGGGTCCAATACCTTTCTGATTTAGCCTTCTCTGGATAGAAAAGGAAGGCTTCTTGAAAATTGTCAACTCAGCTTGGTCCATTCCAGTAATAGGATCTCCTAGTTATGTGTGGGAACATAAAATAAAGACAACAAAGTACACCTTAAAAGATTGGATTAAAAATCCAAATAACACCCCCTCAAGCCACAAAAGAGAGACTGTTCAGAAATTAGAAAACCAACAAATGGAAATGGAGAGAAAAGATATTACCAACCAAGATTTAGAGAAGGAACAAGATGCCCAATTCAATTCCTACAACACTTTCTGTCAAGAAGAATAGTATTGGAGGCTAAAATATTGCAGCTTGTGGCTAAGAGTTGGAGATCGTAACACCACCTTCTTCCACTGGAAATACAGAGCCCGAACCTCTAGAAATCATATTTCAGAAATCACCTCGGCAGATGGCTCGTTTTGCAAAGGTTCAACCCAGCTTAAAGAGGCAACAAAAATTCATTTCCATAAACTTTATAAAGAAAATGGAGCTAATTGCAGGGAGGTTACCACAAAATTTCTCTTTCATATACCCTCCCTAGTGAGAAAGGAATACAATGCATCCCTCATGATGCCTTTTACAGAGGAAGAAATCAACAATGTAATTTGGTCTATCGAACTGGACAAAGCCCCAGGGCCAGATGGATTCTCAATAAATTTCTATAGAAAGTGCTGGGAAATAATCAAAATTGATTTATTAATAATGATTAAAGCATTCCAGAAAAAATCCAAAGTTGGAGGCAATGTTAAATCCACATTTCTAGCTTTAATCCCCCAAAAAGTGAATTTGGGCTCCTTCAACAGATTTAGGCCAATCTCACTTTGCAACACCTCGTACAAAATCCTCTCAAAGCTAATGGAAAACATGATTAATCCTATGCTAGGGAAGCTCATCTCCCCCACCCAAAGTGGTTTTGTAAAAGGGAGACACATTCTGGACAATGTAATACAGGTGCAAGAAGCAATGCATTCCAGCCACCAGCGCAAGGAGAAAGGGATGCTCATAAAAATTGATATGGAAAACGTATTCGATAAGGTAAAACTCTCATTCCCTTACAAAATCCTCCTTTCCTTTGGTTTCAATACATAATTTGTTAATCTAATGAAAGCTTGAACAAAAAAGTCGTGGATAGCCCCGCTAGTAAATGGCAGGCCAACTAAGTTTCTTCAAGCCTCATGGGGACTAAGGCAACGCTTCCCAGTCTCTCCCTTCTTGTACATCATAATGGAAGACTCGCTAAGAAGAAAGTTAACTGTTGAAAATAAAGTTGAAACTGTCCCCGACATTAGGCTGGTGAGAGGCCTAGAACCAATCAATCACACTTTATTTTCTAATGACTCCCTTTTTTTGGGGGGAGCCTCCATTTGGATAGCACATACCTTCAGTAATATTCTCCAAAGTTTTTTCAGAGCTTCCAGAGCACTCATCAACAAAAAGAAGAGTGCAGTGTATTGGTGGAATGCTGACCAACAAACCATTCAACGAATTTCCCACTTCTTGGGGTTTTCAGGTTAAGCCTCATGGGAAAAAATAAAATATTTTCGACTCCCATTAATTTCGGGAACCAATATATCTTCTCTATGGATGGAAATTATAAGCAAAATCAAGAACAAAATAACATCATGGGGAGGACAGTGGCTCACAACAACAAGAAATATTATCCTTATAAAGTCAATACTCTCTTTATTACCAGTCTATCAGGCATCCTTCCTCTTGGCTCCAAAGGAGATCCTGGCACAAATTTCAAAATTGATCCAAGATTTTCTATGGTAAGGAGGAAAGGGAAACCAAAGGAAATTTCATCTTGTTAACTGGGAAACAGTCAAACGCCCAATCAATGAAGGAGGCCTGCAAATAAGAGATCCTGGTCATGCCAATATAACTTCAGTTGGAAAAATCATTTCGAATCTCTTCTCAAACCCTAGACATCTAGTAAGCCAATTAATAAGGAGAAAATACCTCCAAGGGAATTCGATGAGGAATTTAAAGGCAGAAAATACCACCAAAGGAATGTTGATCTGGAATCTTTGTTGCACGGGGTTAGACTTCTTCCAAATCTACCTGTACTAAATTCTTGGAAATGGAAAAAAAAATGTTGATATGGAGTGACAACATAATGGGCCTTCCCCCACTCAAAAATTATGAAGAAATCATTGAAGTCCGTGAGTGGCTTACTAAACGCGATTTCATTAAACTGGCATAAATTTCCACTTGGGGCGCCATAGGGAACTGGTGGGACTGGGATCTCCCTGAAATCCTAGTGCATATTCAAAAACAAAAGGCTATGATTATAAATGTAACATCCCGCTGTGGCGCACTGAGCGAACTTATTCTTTGAGGACACTTGCTTGCAAGTGATCCAGATTATTACGCTATTAAAACTTTTGATTTTGATTATGAGGCATTATGGGTTGATGACATGTTTTTTTACTACGTTGACATAGACATGTGCTATTGACTCGGTTTTACTAAGTGTGCAAGATTTTGGACCTCGAGGATGTAGAGGCATCGATGGAACCCCTTGGACTTCGGATCGAGTCAGGGAGTGTACCATTGGGGTTTGATTGTATTACTATGATATTAGTGCATATGATTAGATGACATGATATGGATATATTCTGACATTATTTGTTGATGATGCAGATTGACGATAGCTTGTCGACCAGACTCACATATGGAGTAAAGGGGTCACGCATGACTACCATAGATGTTGAGGGAGAGGTGTGGACATCAGCCCTGACACATCCTACTAGCACTCTCGTCGTGGCTCGAACTATAGGTTAATGTTTACCTAGTTCGAGAGGACCCACGATGCCATGATGGTAGACTGTGACAGTCACTCACAATGATTCTAAGGGTCACCCAATAAGGTGGGGGCCTTATTCCTTAGAGGCCCTTAGTCTCCCACAAGTTCACCAGGTGGAGTATTGACTCCGGGAGGTTTTGATGTCTACCAAGTTATTCAAGAGGCGAGTGACACCCTTGGAGCATGTGGTGCATCCTGAAGGGCACGTCGCACAAGGGAACAAATGAGGCGAGTGGCACCCTTGGAGCACCTAGTGCATCCTGAAGGGCACTTCGCATTGTTTTGATAAATGAATGAACCTAGACGGCCTTAGGATGAACAATGTGATAAGAATTTTTAAAAACATTTTTCCTAATAAAATGTCGCCCATCACGAAAATTAAGGTCTAGGTCTAAATCATGCTAGTGGTAAAATTTTATCCTTTTTATTATATATATATATATATATTAAAAACAAAATAAATAAAGAGCATGATCTTCGTTAAATTTTGTAACACGGAGGGAGTAAGAAATTTAATTTATTCAAATAAATAAATAAAATAAAAATCTATTGGAATAAAATTAAAAAAAAAGGGGGAATTAATTGTTTTTTCTTTTTGATAATTTAAAATATACTAATTAAATGAGAAAAGGGAAAAAGGGTTAATTTCCACCTGCCTTTTTGAGTTCTAATTAAAAAGGGGAAAGAGGGAATATCTAAAATATTAGGAAACTAGGAAAAGAGGTAAACATAAAAAGGGAACATAAGGGAAAAAGTGGAAAGTCAAACCTAGGAAAGTATCTACCATTTAAGAGATTTCTAATTTAAATTGAACTAGCAATTTAATAATGGGGAAAGCCATTAAAACCTGTAAGAGAATTTGGGGACACCTAGGAGTAACTCTAGGTGGGTGAGGGAAATAAAGATAATTAATTAATTTAATTAATTAATTTATGGAGGAATGAAGGGGATGGGTGACACTTGTATGGGAAGGAATTTTTAGGAATTAAATTTTAAAAACTTAATTAAACAACATTTTAGGAAAGTAAGGAACCACGAAACTCTATATAATGAAGGGAGGAGATGGAGGTTGGATCCTCTTGGGTTTGCGTAACGTTATGCTGCAGAAATATCTCCTTGAATGACTTAACTTGTAGGAGTTGGGATACCCAGCTCGGTGAGTAGTGGTAGCTCGGCCTTGCGAGGCGAGATGGGAGCTAGTCGAAATCTCTGGATAGTGAGTGTGTGGCTCCTTTGTGGCTCGGGGGGCTAAGGGGGAAGAAGAGTACCCCTAGCATTGACTGGGAGGTACCGGTGAAGTCTCGCCAATCGGAAAGTAGGAGTTGCATGGAGCGTGTGGGATGTCCACTCAGAGTAGGCGATCAGGAAACGATATGCTCTCTTCATTTTGTATAGTAGATGTTGTAGGTTTATTCTTGGATCTGCATGTTTGATTAGGTAAGTAAAAATATTTTCTAGATTGATGACTGAAATTTTTCTTAGCCTAGCTTGATGATTGATTGACTCCCATGGCCTTCATTTCCCCGCATGTATTGGCCACATTGTGGTGTTGATTGTGACCCTTGTGGTTGTTTTTCCTTCGTCCCTATCTCGTCAGTCCTTGCTTGAGCAGTCGGCCAGGAGCCTGATCTACGTTCATCGCTTCAACGTTAATAGACCTATGGATCTCAACATCCTGCTTTCCCATGAGTGGATGACGAGTGAAGGAGGTTCTTGCCAGCCGTCTACCCCTTCTGATTGATCTTGGTTGATTGATGGTCATTGCACCTTATTGTGATCGATTTCCTCGGTGATTGTATCACCCTTTGCTTGTTGAACCACTTTTATCCTCTATGTCTGATCCCTGCGTTTGATGCATTCCTAGCGAAGTAACTCAACGTTTTAATAGCTTTCCTGGCAATGATTTAAGACCGATTTTTAATGCTTCTCCTGGCGATTTATTGTGTGTTTTTCCTCACTTTTGGTCTGCCTTTCCTCTACAATTTTACTTTGTGTCTCCTGGTATCAATGGATTTAAATCTCGGCATTTTTTTGAACCTTAATTTATTGAAGACGATCTCGGCCTTCATGGTACACTTGAATGACAACCAGTGATTTTACTTTCACTGTTGTATTCACAATTTTTTTTAGCGATTTTTTTTTTACAGTTAAAAATGGGTCAGTGAATTCTAGTGATATTTACCCACGATTTGTATTACTTACCCAGAGGTTACCGTAATCTTAGACTATGTTTTTGTTGTTCGAATGATGGTGTTCTTAGTGTAGTGGTGGTGTTTTAATTACAACATTTGATATAGAAGTTTGTACAGTGCTTCAATACATATTCCTGGTTTTTAAATTATGTTGACAACATGTCGTTTAACTCAGAAATACATATAATTACAGTGAAATTGTTAACTTCTATGCTATTGAATCGAACCATAACGTCTTCTTTTATTAAATGGTCTGTCTTCTCTTTACCTCTTACCAATAATCGTTTATATTCCTTTACTTCTGGTGGGTTGTACAATGATTTGCTTATTTTAATGATGATAGCAATGAATTCCCTTCTGGTGTGTCTCTGTACAATGTTTTTTCTTATTTTAAGATGAATTTATTGTTGCTTTAATGACCACGAATTTCCATTAAAATGTGGTCTGCGTAATGCTGTAGAATGGACACGAATTTTTCCATTATTTTAAGACTGCGAATTACCTTTGTGAGACGGTGAGTTGCCTACAGAAGACTGAGTTTCAAACTACCAGAAAACAACAGTAAACCTACCTTTACACCTTTGTCTTCTGGACAACATTTTTAATGACTGGTGTTTACCTTCACAGGGTTTACTGTTGTGTAATCTTTTAACATCACAATGGATTCGCCTTGGGGAATTCCAACCATATTGGGCTGCGAATTTTTACTTTTTAATTACTTCAACGTTCACCCATGCTTGGGTGGCGAGCCTGGAAAACGATTCCTTCTACTGTCGACTCCTGCAGAGAGAATTCTTTAGATGATGATAATTCCATTCTTGGAATGCGAGTTAATTACTTTTACTTCTACGTAAACTGTTACCCCTTTTATCTATGGTTCCAGTTGATTTTAGTCAACGTTTCTAGTAGAAGGTTAGACCATGAATTCCGCTTATGTCTTGGGGATGCGTGACTATGCAATCGCCTACTTAAACAATGCATCTGTTGACTGTGTAATGGGGAACTGGGTATGGCATTTATGTATACCATGAAATTTTGTTTTTGGACTGTGTGAATGCACCCTTTAGACAATGAGTTTTGTTTGGTGACTATATCATTGATGTGGTGGCAAAAGGGCGTGGTAAGCTGGCTGCATGATAGCGTTTCTTGGGGTGGCGATAGTGTTCAAAGGTTAATGATTAATGTTTAAATCTAATGCTTACATGGGATTGATAAATCAAATCTTTTAAAGTTAAATTTTTATATTTAAAGTGGATGCTTACATGCGAGGGTTCCTTCAGTAGTGTTTAAGGTTAGTCATTAATACTAAGGTTAATGCTTGTTGTGATGGTTCTATCGATTTTTGTAGCATCGAGACTTTTATAATTACCATAAACCTTCAGATTTGGAAATGTTTTACATGGAACTATTGAATAAGTTTTCATATTGTAAGGTTTGGGGTGGGAAAGGTGTCATCAAGGATTACCCGGAACCTACAAGAGATATACCTCTCACCTTGCGAACTGGGTGTAATTCATATTCACCCTCTTCTTTATGCTAGTGTTTTTAATGATCATGATGGTGCTTATGCTTGTTCTCCTTTGCAAGTGAAAACCAAACTAGTAGTTATTCCTTCTTGGGTAAAGAAGGATCAGTTGAAAGAACACCTAACTTATGTGGTTCTAAGAATCTCTATTGATGTATGCCAGTTATAGTATTCAGATATCCTTGTGTCATCATTGTCTGGTTGACTTGTCGATTAGGGGCTAGGGTCAGTCATCAGGGGTTTAGTTAGTGAACTTGTCTCCTTGTGCATTGATTTTAGCGGGGTTGAGGGTATCATTTGTGGTTGCGCCATGGTTGTTGTCACGCCTTTCGCATGGCGACGACCTAATCTCGGTTGAGAGGATCATTGTACACCCTAAGGGATAGAAGCGAAGTATAACTGGGCCGAGTTCTGTGCTACCCCATGTGGGCGTGGTTTGTGGTCAGTGTAGTATTGGCATTTGGGTTGTAAAATCGTCATGTGCTTGGTTGCACACCATTGAGGTTCTAGTTACTAGTCATTGAGGCCATTGCATCGGGATGGTGGAGGTTGTCCCTTAGCTTGTAGGCATTGTCATGTTTGTGTCGGGCGGGTAGTCGTTCCTCCTTGTTTTTCTACGCCTGTTTCACCCAGCTGCCCTTCTGCATGTATGTTGTGTCTTAGTTACTTGTTGCATGGACTATGTGCTTGCGTTCATTGTTAGTGGTGAGGTTAAATTGTTGTCATCGTTGCCTTCTTTCCCTTAAACAACAACAAAAAAAAATTCACTTCTGCTTCGCTTATTGTCGTAACGATGGGGTCATTACATATGGTATCATAGCGGGTTCAACCCTGTGACTCTGGATCACCAGGATTTCCACTGCAGTAAACCCATGAGTATTAACCGATGTGTTAATTAAAAAACTTAACGTGTCCTTGTGGTGACCACATTTAGAGGACGCCTTAGAGGTTCACAACGTGGTGCAATGGAAGGAGGAGCGACGCCTCCAGAATTTCCCACACCCTCGGAGTCGAACCCCCAAGGGGAAGAACAAGTCCTTGGACTGGATTCTCTTGTTGTAAGGGATGATGATGGTCTTACAAGGCCTTCCAAGGTAATGTCAAAGGGCCTCGATTCACCATCGATACTGAGATGAGGCCAAGGCACCTGTACCCCTGAGGGTCCCCAATGCACCCTAGCTAGTGCTATTAGCATCCACTGAGAGATCGAGAGAGTTGATTTCTAGTGTCCATGAGTGTCACGGATGGCTGTGTTGTCAAGGAAAGTTTGTGGAGTGAGGCATTGTGCTTCACACTTCATGATTACAACCTCCAGCTTGAAGGTCCGCAGGGTGGCCTTTCAACTGAAGGGGAGCGCTCTTCTATGGCGGAAGATGCTCCTGCCACATTTGAACATGGCCATCGATGATGTGTCATGGGAACTTTTTGAGGAACTGTTCTAGGAGAGGTATCTTCTGAGGAATTCATTGAGCGTCAACTCCACAAGTTCGATGCTTTGGGATAAGGAAATCGCAGGGGATCCGAGTACAAGGCCCATTTTGGAGCTACTTGGTATGCTCCGCACCCAAATTACTGAGAAACTTACGATAAAAAAGTTTGTGTTGGACTTAGTGTTAGAATTCAACTTCTACTTCGGTTACCAGGATTACTGGACCGAAGAAAGTATGTTGAAATGTGGGGAGACACATTTCTAGCACGACGACCTAGTGAAGAGGACTAGAGCATCTCGATCAGTTGGACCCACTACCATGGGAGATTTGGGAAAGGTCCATCGGATTCATGCAGCAGTGAATAAACGCTAAGCGGAGCACCAGTCGACTGGTCTCGAGATGACAGGTATGGTCGCTGACCAGACCCTTAGTATTGATAGATCTCGGTGCTACCGAGAGTTTCATTTCTGGTGTAGTGATAAAAAAAAAAGGATTAAGTTAAAGGCAGTCGAACAAGATGAGTTTAGCCTTGTAGAGATGGCTTCAGTAGCCAAACAATGGGTTGGAAGAAAGGTTACGAGTGGTACCTTAACCTGGGATATTTTGTCACCAGGTCCAACTTGTATGTCATGATCTTCGGATCTTATGATATCGTGATCGGTATGGACTGGTTGGAATCGCATGAGGCGATACTCAACTGTAAGACGAAACGATTGAGCTTGGTTGATGATGAAGGAAAATGACTTGTGATTTTAGGTCAGAACCAGGGATTTTCCCTGAGGTTCATCTCTTCCTTGCAACTTTGGAAGAGCATGCGCAAGGGGTGCAAGCTTTATGCGATCCTTGCGTTAAATGAGAAGGGAGTAGTGGAAGGTCTAGAACACCTTCTGGTGGTGAGAGAGCTTGCGGACGTATTTCTGGAGGAGTTACCTAGGATGTCATTGGAGAGGGAATTGGATTTTACTATAGACCTATAACCAGGGACTGAACCGATAGCAAGAACGCCCTATCAAATGTCGACCCCGGAGTTACAGGAGTTGAGAATGCAACTGAAAAAAATTTGTTGGACCTAGGACTAATATGTTCAAGTGTGCCACCATGGGGTGCGTCTGTTATTTTCATATGAAATAAGGATGGGTCATGGAGGCTCTGCATTGAATACCGTCAATTGAACAAGGCAACGATCAAGAATCAGTATCCATTGTCGAGTATTGATGATCTGTTTGATCAGATGAAGGGTGCGATGGTGTTCTCAAAGATTGATTTGTGATTAGGGTATCACCAGTTAAGGATCAAGGATGATGATGTCCCTAAGACCACCTTTAAAATGAGGTTGGACTTTACAAGTTTACTATTTTACCGTTGGACTAACAAACGCCCCATGGTTATATTGACTTGGATAAACAGGGTGTTCTGTGAGTACTTGGATAAGTTTGTACAAGAATTCGTGGACGATATTTGATTTACTCTTGGATGATGGAGGAGCATGACAAGTGCTTGTGCGTGGTACTACAGTGTCTGTGAGAGAACAAATAGTATGGGAAGTTGTCCAAATTCTCATTTTATCAATCGAAGATCCACTACTTAGGGCATGTCATCTCCAGCGAAGGTATCATCATGGATCCAACAAAGGTCAAGGATATCATGGAATGGCCTGTGCCGATGAATGTCCTGGAAGTGCGTATATTTATGGGTTTAGAAAGATACTATCGACGGTTCATCGAGGGGTTTTCAAAGATAGCAAATCCAATCATGAAATTGTAGAATAAAAACCAAAAGTTTGTTTGGACCAAGAAATGTGCGGAAGCATTTCAGAGGCTCAAGGAGTTGTTGACAATAGCACCGATACTAAAGGTCTCGGACATGGACACGGACTTCTTGGTATGCACTAACACATCCAAAGAAGGCTTAGGCGGAGTCTTGATGCAATATGAATGAGTAATAATTTACATTTTTAGGAAACTAAGAAGGCATGAGGAGAACTACATGACACATAATTTGGAGTTGTTAGCCATCGTATATGCCTTGAAGGTTTGGAGACACTACCTTGTTGGATGAAAATTTGAACTAAAGACTGACCATTATGGAATACAACACATCTTTACGCAAAGCGACCTGAACGTGTGACAACGACGTTGGTTGGAATTGCTTAGCGAGTACAACTTCGAGATTACTTACATAAAAGGAACAGTGAACCGAGTGGCAGACACATTGAGTTGGAGACCGCGCATCTTTTCGGTGCTGCCTCTTCAGACGAATCTACATGAAAAGATTCTAACCTTACAGCGTGATGATGACTAGTACAAAGAGGTTGAGGGTTTTATCGGACAAAACACAATGATGGTACCATGATTTGAAGGATTTTCATTTGATAGCGATGGTTTATTGAGGTTTAAAAATTGGATCTACATACCGCCGAATGACAATTTGAGGATGTTGATCCTGAGAGCAGTTTACATGGCTCACTTGGGAGTCAAGACGATGAGGGTAGACCTTAAACTTTTATTCTTCTGGAAGGGAATGAAGGTAGACATAGTCAACTATGTCGACAGATGTCTAGAATGTTAGTAGGTAAAGGCTGAACATAGACACCCAGCAGGATTACTACAACCACACGCTATTCCGAAATCGAAATGGGAGGTTATATCATTGGATTTTATTGTTGGATTTCCACTGACGACAAGGAGAAACGAATTGATTTTCATAGTAGATGAAACTCTGACGAAGAGTTCTCATTTATTCCTATGCGCACGACATAATAGGCACCTGGCATAGCTAGAGTTTTCATCAGTGAGATTGTGAGGTTGCATGGCGTGCCTGAGAGGATTATATCTGATCAATGATCGATGTTTACTGGACAATTTTGGACGAGTTTCCAAGAGGACTTGGGAACCCAACTTAACTTTAGTACTACGTATCACCCGGATACTGACAAGTAGACTAAACGAGCAAACTAGACCTTAGAGGACATGTTGCGCATGTATGTATGGACCAACAAAAGCATTGGGAAGAATTCTTTCCACTGGTGGAATTTGCTTATAACAATAGTTACCAAAGCACCATTATGATGGTTCCTTTCGAGTTTCTTTATGGGCGACCATGTCGGATGCCTTTGAGTTGGGATCGACTTGAGGTTAGGGTCCTGGTGGGACCAGAAGCAACCCAAGAACTAGAATATTAAATGAAAACTAAGACAAAGGATCAAGGAAGTGTAGGATCGACAGAAGAGTTATGCCAATGTGCATCGTGTCGACCGTAGTTATGATGTCGCAATCGAGTTTTTTCAGGAAGAAACCACATAAGAGTTCGAACAAGTTCAGAAAATGGATAAACCATCTCCTATGATATTGTGGAAATGAGAGGCCTGTGGCCTAATGATTAGCCTTGCCTGATTCTTTTAGGTGTATGCACGATGTCTTTCGCGTCCATTTTGAGACATTATGATTAGTGATCCTAAACATGTTGGACTTGAGAACCTTGCGGGGGTCGGATGAGGGTGCGCTCACAGCTGAGCTGATACACATATTGGATCACTGCGTTCAACAACTATGACGTCAAACGTTGGAGCAGATCAAGGTCTAGTGGGACAATTATAGTCCTCACTCACCGACCTGGGAGGACACACATGATATGCGCCAATAGTTTCCATTTTTGTTTGATAGATAGACATATGATACTGTGATACACTTTATTTCGGCATGTATACTGTGAAACTTCGGGATGAAGTTTAGACCAAGAGGGGGTGTATGTAACATCCCGCTCTGGCACACTAAGCGAACTTATTCTTTGAGGACACTTGCTCGCAAGTGATTCAGATTATTACGCTATTAAAACTTTTGATTTTGATTATGAGGCGTTATGGGTTGATGACATGTTGTTTTACTACATTGACATAGATAGGTGTTATTTACTCGGTTTTATTGAATGTGCAGGATTTTCGACCTCGAGGATGCAGAGGCATCGATGGAACCCCTTGGACTCCAGATCTAGTCAGGGAGTGTACCATTGGGGTTTGATTGTATTACTATGATATTAGTGCATCTGATTAGATGACATGATATGGATATATTCTGACATGATTTTTTGATGATGCAGGCTGACGATAGCTTGCCGACCAGACTCACATATGGAGTAAAGGGGTCACGCATGACTACCATAGATGTTGAGGGAGAGGTGTGGACAACAGCCCTGCCACAACCTACTAGCACTCCCGCCGTGGCTCAAACTGTAGGTTAACGTTTACCTAGTTCGAGAGGACTCACGATCCCATGAGGGTAGACTGCAAAATTCGCTCACGATGATTCTAAAGGGTGCGCAATAAGGTAGGGGCCTTATTCCTTAGAGGCCTTTAGTCTCCCATAAGTTCACCTGGCAAAGTATTGACTCGAGGGGTTTTTTATGTCTACCAAGTCAGTCAAGAGGCGAGTGGCACCCTTGGAGCACGTGGTGCATCCTGAAGGGCACGTCGTGTAAGGGAAAAGATGAGGCGAATGGCACCCTTGGAGTACTTAGTGCGTCCTCAAGGGAACGTCGCGTTGTTTTGATAAATCAATGAACCTAGACGGCCTTAAGATGAACAATGTGATAAGAATTTTTAAAAACATTTTTCCTAATAAAATGTCGCCCATCACGAAAATTAAGGTCTAGGTCTAAATCATGCTAGTGGTAAAATTTTATCCTTTTTAGTGGTATGATCTTCGTTAAATCTTGTAACACAGAGGGAGTAAGAAATTTAATTTATTCACATAAAAAATAAATCTGTTGGAATAAATTTAAAAAAAAAAAGGGGGAATTAATTGTTTTATCTTTTTGATAATTTAAAATATACTAATTAAATGAGAAAAGGGAAAAAGGGTTAATTTCGACATGCCTTTTTGAGTTCTAATTAAAAAGTGGAAAGAGGGAAAATCTAAAATATTAGGAAACCAGGAAAACAGGTAAACATAAAAAGGGAAAAAGGGAACATAAGGGAAAACGCGGAAAGTCAAACTCAGGAAAGTATCTACCATTTAAGAGATTTCTAATTTAAACTGAACTAGCAATTTAATAATGGGGAAAGCCATTAAAACCTGTAAGAGAATTTGGGGACACCTAGGAGTGATTCTAGGAGTAACTCTAGGTGGGTGAGGGAAATAAAGATAATTAGTTAATTAAAGAAATTAATTTATGGAGGAATGAAGGGGATTGGTGACACTTGTACAGGAAGGAATTTTTAGGAATTGAATTTTAAAAACTTAATTAAACGAGATTTTAGGAAAGTAAGGAACCACAAAACTCTATATAATGAAGGGAGGAGATGGAGGTTGGATCCTCTTGGTTTTGCGTAATGTTACACTACAGAAATATATCCTTGACTGACTTAACTTGTGGGAGTTGGCATACCCAACTTGGTGAGGAGTGGTAGCTTGGCCTTGTGAGGCGAGCTGGGAGCTAGTCAAAATCTCTGGATAGTGAGTGTGTGGCCCATTTGCAGCTCGGGGGGCTAAGGAGGAAGAAGAGTACCCCTAGCATTGGCTGGGAGGTATCGGTGAAGTCTCACCGATCAGCAAGTGAGAGTTGCATGGAGCGTGCGAGACGTCCACTCAGAGTAGGTGATCAGGAAACAATACACTCTCTTCATTTTGTATAGTAGATGTTGTAGGTTTATGCTTGGATCTACATGTTTGATTAGGTAAGTAAAACGATTATCTAGATTGATGACTGAAATTTTTCTTAGCCTAGCTTGATGATTGATTGACTCCCATGGCCGTCGTTTCCTCGCATGTCTTGGCCACATTGTGGTGTTGATTGTGACCCTTGTGGTTGTTTTTCCTTCATCCCTAGCTTGCTAGTCCTCGCCTGAGCAGTCGACCAGGAGCCTGATCTATGGTCATCGCTTCGGCATTAATAGACCTATGGATCTCAACGCCCTGCTTTCCTGTGCGTGGATGATAAGTGAAGGATGTTCTTGCCAACCGTCTACCCCTTATGATTGATCTTGGTTGATTGACGGTCATTTCTCCTTATTGCGATTGATTTCCTCGATGATTGTATTACCCTTCCCTTGGAAAACCGCTTTTATCCTCTATGTCTGATCCCTGCGTTTGATGCATTCCTGGTGAAGTAACTCAATGTTTTAATACCCTTCCTGGCAATGATTTAAGACTGAGTTTTTAATGCTTCTCCTGGTGATTTATTGTGTGTTTTTCCTCACTTCTGGTCTTCCTTTACTCTACGATTTTACTTTGCATCTCCTGGTATCAATGACTTTAAATCTCGACATTTTTCTGAACCTTAATTTATTGAAGACGATCTCGGCCTTTGTGGTACACTTGAATGACAACCAACAATTTTACTTTCACTGTTGTATTCACAATTTTATTTTAGCGATTTTTTTTTTACAGTTAAAAGACGGGTTAGTGAATTCTGGTGATATTTACCCACGATTTGTATTACTTACCCAGAGGTTACCATAATATTAGACTGTGTTTTTGCTATCTGAATGATGGTGTTATTAGTGTAGTGGTGGTGTTTTAATCACAACAATTGATATATTAGTTTGTACAACGCTTCAATACATATGCCTGCTTTTAAAATTATGTTGACAGCATGTCGTTTAACTCAGCAATACACATAATTACAGTGAAATTGTTAACTTATATGCTATTGAATCAAACCATAATGTCTTCTTTTATTGAATGGTATGTCTGCTCTTTACCTCTTACCAATAATCGTTTATATTCCTTTACTTCTGGTGGGTTGTACAACGATTTTCTTATTTTAATGATGATAGCAATGAATTCCCTTCTGGTGTGTCTCTGTACATCGTTTTTGCTTATTTTAAGATGACTGCATTGTTGCTTTAATGACCACGAATTTCCATTAAAATGTGGTTTGTGTAATGCTGTAGAATGGACATGAATTTTGCCATTATTTTAAGACTGTGAATTGCCTTTATGAGATGGTGAGTTGCCTACGAAATACCAAGTGTCAAACTATCGGACAATGACAGTAAACCTGCCTTTACACCTTTGTCTTCTGGACAACGTTTTTAACCACTGGTGTTTACCTTCATAGGGTTTACTGTTGCGTATTCTTTTAACATCACAATGGATTCGCCTTGGGGCATTCCAACCATATTGGGCTATGAATTTTTACTTTTTAATTACTTCAACGTTCACCCATGCTTGGGTGGCGAGCATGGACAACGATTCCTTCTACTGTGGACTCTTGCAGAGAGAATTCTTTAGACAATGATAATTCCATTCTTGGAATGCGAGTTAATTACATTTACTTCTGCGTAAACTGTTACCCTTTTTATCTGCGGTTCCAACTGATTTTAGTCTATGTTTCCAGTAGAAGGTTAGACCACGAATTTCGTTGATGTCTTGGGGATGGGTGATTGTGCAATCACCTTCTTAAACGACGCATCCATTGACTGTGTAATGGGGAACTGGGTATGGCATTTATGTATATCATGAAATTCCGTTTTTGGACTGTGTGAATGCACCCGTTAGACAGTAATTTCCATTTGGTGACTATATCATTGATGTGGTGGAAAAAGGACGTGGTAATATGGATGCATGATAGCGTTTCTTGGGGTGGAGATAGTGTTCAAAGGTTAATGATTAATGTTTAAAGCTAATGCTTGCATGGGATTGATACATCAAATCTTTTAAAGTTAAATTTTTATATTTAAAGTGGATGCTTACATGGGAGAGTTCCTTCAGTAATGTTTAAGGTTAGTCATTAATACTAAGGTTAATTATTTTTGTGATGGTTCTATCGATTTTTGTAGCGCTGAGACAATTATAATCACCATAAACCTTCAGATTTGGAAATGTTTTACATGGAACTGTTGAATAAGTTTTTATATTATAAGGTTTGGGGTGGGCAAGGTGTCATCAAGGATTGCTCAGAACCTGCGAGAGATATACCTCTCACCTTGCGAACTAGGCATAATTCATATTCACCCTCTTCTTTACGCTAGTGTTTTTAATGATCATGATGGTGCTTATGCTTGTTCTCATTTGCAAGTGAAAACCAAACTAGTAGTTATTCCTTCTTGGGTAAAGCAGGATCAGTTGACATAACACCTAACTTATGCGGTTCCAAGAATCTCTAGTGATGTACGATGGTTATAGTATTCATATATTCTCGTGTCATCATCATCTGGTTGACTTGTCGATTGGGGGCTAGGGTTAGTCGTCGGGGGTTTAGTTAGTGAACTTGTCTCCTTGCACATTGATTTTAGCAGGGTTGAGGGTATTGTTTGTGGTTGTGCCATGGTTTTTGTCCCACTTTTCGCATGGTGACAACCTGATCCCGATGGAGAGGATCATTGTGCACCCTAAGGGATAGAGGCGAAGTATAACTGGGATGAGTTATGTGCTACCCTGTGTGGGCGTGGTTTGTAGTCAGTGTAGTATTGACGTTCAGGCTGTAATGCCATCATGTGCTTGGTTTCGCACCATCGAAGTTCTATTTATTGGTCATCGAGGTCATTGCGTTGAGATGGTGGAGGTTGTCCCTTAATTTGTAGGCATTGTCGTGTTTGTGTCGGGTGGGTAGTTGTTCCTCCTTGGTGTTCTACACCTGTTTCTCCCAACTGCCCTTCTGCCTGTGCATGGTGTATTAGTTGCTTGTTCCCTGGACTACGTGCTTGCATTCGTTGTCAGTGGTGAGGTTAAACTGTTGTCGTCGTCGCCTTCTTTCCCTTAAACAAAAAAAAAAATCACTTCTGCTTCGCTTGTTGTCGTAATGATGGGGTCGCTACAATAAACTTGTTGGTCGATTTGGCCCTTGTCCACCTACGCGTGCCAGATAAATGGGGATGGGGAAAAATGAGGAGATATACTACAACACAAGGTTACAACGCTCTTCAATCCACCCAATAAATGACAGGATCAACTTCTCTATGGAAACAGGTCTGGGACCTGATTGGTCTTTCAAAAGTAAACTTCTTCTTTTGGATCTTAATGCACAAGAAAACAATGACGTGAGAAAATCTGATAAAAATAGGAATAGTTGGACCTCATAGATGCCCCCTGTGTTGTAGCTCTATTGAAACTATGGACCATCTGTTTGTGGATTGTCCATTTTCCCAAGAATCCTGGAAGATCAGCCTCAACGACATCAATGTCACAACCCCATCACAGACTACAGTCATAACCCTGTTCACCTCTTGGAAAGTGAGATATCCTCAAGAGATGCAAAGCAAATCAAATTGGAAAAGAATTTGGCAGACCATTCCCAAATATTTATGTTGGAAAATTTGGCTGGCAAGAAATGATCAGATCTTCAATAACGTCCTTTATTCCCCTTTGACAGTGGCCACTAAAGAAAAATCTCTTCTCTGAGAAGTAATGATTTACCACACTCTCAAGGACAAAAACTCTCTCCTTCCCGAAGAAAAGAATTGGCTAGGAGCTATTATAACTCAAGACACGAAAAATACCATTGCTCATCCTCTAAGAACTATGGGTTGGCGTATAAGAGAAATAGATGCAGTATTTCAGAATTGGTGGAGGAAGCAAGGTGAAGAAACGATTTATTTTTACAACACCTCCAAAGGAAACCTAAGGAAAGCAGGGGCAAGTGAAGTGGTTTACTCCAATGACGGAAAAAGGAAAGATAGCTTCAGTTGGGGTCTAGGATGGAGAACTAATAATCAGGATAAAATCCCGGGGCTATTAAAAGCCTGCCAAATAGAGCAGGAAAATGGCATTAAAGAAATTCAAGTCTTTGGGGATTCAAATTTTTTGATAAAAACAATAATCTCGAAGGACCACTTCAACAACCCAACGCTCAACAAGACTTTGCAAAGACTAAGGTATGTGCTGCAAAACTTCTCCAACCCCCAATTCTATCACATCCTTTGAGGATCAAACACAGAATCAGATCAAAAAGAAAACATGGTTTGTCTCTTATCAGAAGGAACTTTTAGCAAAAATGAGGAAGCACCTACATGGATTTCTATCCCATAGATTTGGAAACACCTCAATCCTTGGCAATGAAAGAAAGAGACATGCAGTGCCTTAGAAATAAGGATTTTTGAATCATTCTAATGATGGTAGTTTAGGCCATAGCCCAACCGATATCTAATCAATAAATAATAATAATAATAATAATAATTAACCGTTTTAGTTAAAAAAATGTACATGTTTTTAAGTTTTATGCAATGTTTTTATATCCTATGTTACATGTTATTTAATTATTATTTGAAACCTGAAAACAGTTTCCAATATACTAAAGTACGTGGTAGACTAAAAATATCATTTAGAAACACATAATTTCATGTACCTAAATAAATTTTTGTTTTTGTAGTTTCTATGCATTAATCTTAATAGGACATTGCTTTCGATTATTTTCTATTTTATAGATTGGGTTTTGGGGATCAATTGAGAGTGATGTGAGGGGGAGGGGAGGGGCCATATGAGCTTCCACCTTCACATAGTTGGCCTTGTTCAGTAGAGGATAAATTATTCTTGAAACCAAGAGAAGCTCTTTCATTTTGATACCATCATGATCGTATAATATTTCATCAATATTGTTGTCACAATATTGCATGCATCAACGAAGTTTCGATGAACGTGTTTGTCATTTCTATAGATTTTTTTTTGAAAACCTAATTTTCTTCAAAGTAAATATTTGGTTAACGCAAGTTTTAAGCTTGCATCAGTCTTTCTTCATTTTTCTTCCAGGTTCTACATTAATGTATATGCAATGTATCTTTGTCATAGTTGTACTGATGAAAAATCCCTCTTTTTCATTGATTTCTTAATCAACTGCATAAAATACACCCTTTCAGTACTAGATGTTAGGATGTGTGTAATTTCGAACAAATTTTACAAGGAACAAGGAACGAAAATTGTGCGAGGGCTAGACACCGACAACAATGACCTGTACTGAATGGGGCCAACGTTGAAATTTTTTCAAACAGTTTATGTATACATTGAAATTTGTCATGGATAGACTATTCACATGCATTAACAATATTGGAGGGTTTCTGGACTCGATTTTGAATGACACACCCACTTTCTTCCATCATCAATTCATAATGTAAAACATAAACCCTAATTTTCTTTCAAAGTAGACAATTTGGTTGACGTAAGTTTTAAGTTTTCATGAGTCTTTCTTCATTTTTATTTCAGATTCTACATTAATGTATATACAATGTATCTGTGTCATAGTTTTGATGAAAAATCCCTCTTTTTCGTTGATTTCTTAATCAACACCATAAAAATACTAGAGGCGGGCAACAGTGACATGTGAATGGGGCCAACGTTGAAATTTTTTCAAATTGTATTTGTATACATTGTAATTTGACCTGGATAGACTATTCACATGAATTAACGATATGGGAGGGTTTCTAGACTCAAATTTCACTCACACACCCACTTTCTTCAATCATCATATCATCATGGAAACCATAAACCCTATTTTTCAATGTTCTAGTAGATATGTTAATGATTCCAAATTTCATATTTGTATTTGACTCAAGGTCCAACTAGGTTGAAAAGTATCAAATTTTAATTTCATGTTGATAAGCCAAATATTAAATGAATCCAAGCATCATTTGATATCATCGCAAGAGAGACAAATATAAATAATCTTGCGACGAATTAGCTATACTATCGACGAAAAAAGTTCGTCGATAGTATAACTAATTTGTCGCAAGAATATTGTGTCTAATTTGAATGGTGTTACATGGTTTTCAAGGAGTGTAGGGCTCATATTATGGTGCAATGTAGTTTAGTCTATAAGAACAATCTCTATTCCAAATCTCAAAATGGATAGTACTATATCTTGTTCATAAGACAAATATTCTTTGTATGTTTCCTTTGTGGTGGCTCAAGCCCTTGCTACACATGATGCCTAACAATGAAATGTAACAATTTAACTATTGAATGATAGTGTTATGTCACGCATGGTTAATGAAATAAATTAAGGTTCTTAGGTCCTATTTGAATCTTCTTAGAATTGAGATTTGTTACATAGTCCTTGAAAAAAGACAAAAGACTTATGTAGTGGATATTAATTTGGTCTTCGTGTGGGACATTTTTTAGTATGCTTTGTAAAAAAATAATGGATATTGGGGGCTACACCATGGTCAAGGAATGAGGAACAAGTAACAATAAATAATGAATGAGGAACACAAAACAAGGAATAAGGAATGGAAATTGTACGAGGACTACACACCGACAACAGTGACCTGTACTGAATGGGGCTAACGTTGAAGTTTTTTCAAACAGTTTATGTATGCACTGAAATTTGTCATGGATAGAATATTCGTATGCCTCAACTATATGGGAGGGTTTTTGGACTCAAATTTGAATGACACACCCACTTTATTCCATCATCAATTCATCATGTAAACCATAAACCCTAATTTTCTTTCAAAGTACACAATTTGGTTGACGCAAGTTTTATGTTTTTGTGAGTCTTTCTTCATTTTTATTTTAGGTTCTAAATTAATGTATATACAATATAAATGTGTCATAGTTGTGATGAAAAATCCCCCTTTTTCATTGATTTCTTAATCATCACCATAAAAATACTAGAGGCGGGAAATAGTGACATGTGAATGGGGCCAACATTGAAATTGTTTCAAACTGTATTTGTATGCATTGCAATTTGACCTGGATAGACTATTCACATGCCTTAACGATATGGGAGGGTTTCTAGACTCAAATTTCACTCACACACCCACTTTCTTCCATCATCATATCATCATGGAAACCATAAACCCTATTTTTCATATGTTCTAGTAGATATGTTAATGATTCCAAATTTCATATTTGTATTTGACTCAATGTCCAACTAGTTTGCAAAGTATAAAATTTTAATTTCAAGTTGATAAACAAAATATGACATGAATCCAAGCATCATTTGATATCTTTACAAGAGCGATAAATATAAATAATATTGTGACGGATTAGCTATACTATCGACGAAAAAAGTGCGTCGATAGTATAGCTAATTCATCGCAAGAATATTGTTTCTAATTTGAATGGTGTTACATGGTTTGCAAGGAGTTTAGGGCTTATATTATGGTGTAATGTAGTGTAGTCTATAAGAACAATATCTGTGCCAAACCTCAAAATTTCTAGTACCATATCTTGCTCATAAGACAAATATTCTTTGTATGTTTCCTTTGTGGTGGCTCAAGCCCTCGATACACATGATGCCTGACAATGAAATGTAACAATTTGACTATTGAATGATAGTGTTATGTCACCCATGCTTAAGGAATTAAATTAAGGTTCTTAGGTCCTATTTTAATCTTCTTAGAATTGAGATTCGTTACATAGTCCTTGAAAAAAGACAAAAGACTTATGTAGTAGATATTAATTTGGTCTTCGTGTGGGACATTTTGTGCCATTAGTATGTTTTGTACAAAAATAATGAATCTTGGGGACTACACCATGGTTAAGGAATGAGGAACAAGGAACAAGGAACAAGGAATGAGGAACGAGGAACACATAACAAGGAACAAGGAACAAAAATTGTATGAGGACTAGACACCGACAACAGTGACCTGTACTGAATGGGGCCAATGTTGAAATTTTTTCAAACAGTTTTTGTATGCACTGAAATTTGTCATGGATAGACTATTCACATGCCTCAACGATATGGGATGGTTTCTGGACTCAAATTTAAATGACATACCCACTTTCTTCCATCATCAATTCATCATGTAAACCATAAATCCTAATTTTCTTTCAAAGTACACAATTTGGTTGACACAAGTTTTAAGTTTTCATCAGTCTTTCTTAATTTTTCTTTCAGGTTCTACATTAATGTATATACAATGTATATGTTTCATCATTTTGATTAAAAATCCCTCTTTTTTGTTGATTTCTTAATCAACACCACAAAAATACTAGAGGTGGGCAACAGTGACATGTGAATGGGGCCAACGTTGAAATTTTTTCAAACTGTATCTGTATGCATTGCAATTTGACCTGGATAGACTATTCACATGACTTAATGATATGGGAGGGTTTCTGAACTCAAATTTCACTCACACACCCACTTTATTCCATCATCATATCATCATATCATCATGGAAACCATAAACCCTATTTTTCATATGTTCTAGTAGATATGTTAATGATTCCAAATTTCATATTTGTATTTGACTCAAGGGCCATCTAGCTTGAAAAGTATCAAATTTTAATTTCAATTTGAGAAACCAAATATGAAATGAATCCAAGCATCATTTGATATCATTGCAAGAGAGACGAATGTAAATAATCTTGTGACGAATTAGCTATAATATCAATGAAAAAAGTTCGTCGATAGTATAGCTAATTCATCGCAAGAATATTGTGTCTAATTTGAATGGTGTTACATGGTTTGCAAGGAGTGAAGGGATTATATTATGGTGCAATGTAGTGTAGTATATAAGAACAATATCTATTCCAAACCTCAAAATGGATAGTACCATATGTTGTTCATAAGACAAATATTCTTTGTATGTTTCCTTTGTGGTGGCTCAAGCCCTTAGTACACATGATGCCTGACAATGAAATGTAAGAATTTGACTATTGAATGATAGTTTTATGTCACCCATGGTTAAGGAAATAACTTAATTTTCTTAGGTCCTATTTGAATCTTCTTAGAATTAAGATTTGTTACATAGTCCTTGAAAAAAGACAAAAGACTTATGTAGCGGATATTAATTTAGTCTTTGTGTGGGACATTTTATGCCATTAGTATGTTTTGTACAAAAATAATGGATCTTGGGGACTACACCATGGTCAAGGAAAGAGGAAAAAGGAACAAGGAAAAAGGAACAAGGAACACATAACAAGGAACAAGTAACAAGGAACATAAATTGTATGAGTACTAGACACCGTCAACAATGACCTGTACTGAATGGGGCCAACGTTGAAATTTTTTCAAACAGTTTCTATATGGACTGAAATTTTTCATGGATAGACTATTTGCATGCCTTAAAGATATGGTAGGGTTTCTAGACTCAAATTTGAATGAAACACCCACTTTCTTCCATCATCAATTCATCATTTAAACCATAAACCCTAATTTTCCATAGTTGTGATGAAAATACCTCTTTTTTGTTGATTGCTTAATCAACACCATAAAAATACTGGAGGCAGGCAATAGTGACATGTGAATGGAGCCAACGTTGAAATTTTTTCAAATTGTATCTGTATGCATTGTCATTTGATGTGGATAGACTATTCACATGCCTTAACTATATGGGAGGGTTTTCTGGACTCAAATTTCACTCACACACCCACTTTCTTCCATCATCATATCATAATGCAACCATAAACCCTATTTTTCATATGTTCTAGTAGATATGTTAATGATTCCAAATTTCATATTTGTATTTGAATCAAGGTCCAGATAGCTTGCAAAGTATCAAATTTTAATTTCAAGTTGATAAACCAAATATGAAATGAATCCAAGCATCATTTGATATCGTCGCAATAGAGATGAATGTAAATAATCTTTGTCAGTAGAGTTCAGGTTCCTCCTACTTGGACTACATATATACTTCAAATCCTCTTCAAAATCCTTGCCATATGTGCATTGGAAAATAAACAATGATTTAGATCCTAGATTCTAAGCAAGAGAGTCAATCCAAAAAACAAGGGCTTCTACAAAAGGAATTATTCATAAAAATCCAAGACTAAATTCTCAAGATAATGCTCTAGCATAAGCATACTAGAATGGTTGGTTAACTTTCTCCAACATTTGAACCCAATTTATAGTATCACAAGTTGGTTAAGTTTGTTGGCAATAATAATTAGGGTTTTACAGTTGCATGGATCTCATAAACCCCGCTTAGGAGTGCATAATTAATGTTCATTTTTTACTTTTTACAATTTTTGGAAGACACCCTTCCTTTCCTAAAGGAAAGACATGCGTACCAGATCATTTCTCAAAGGAAGAATGTCGGTATGAGGAATTTTTTTTTTAACATATGTTTCGTGTGGATCAAAGATATTCAATGGTTAATATCTTGGTCAACAAGGAATCCATGGTCACTAGTAACCAAATAATGTTATAACATGAGGTGATTTCAACTTCAAAACACATGTCCTTTAAGGAGAAGATTTGATGGTTTAATGGTTATTGGCCTCCTTCATCAACGTTGTGCCAATGGATCCACTCAACATGGAAAAATAATTATGAGATTCCTCTCTGCTCCAAAGGTGTTTTTTAATTCATATTTTCGATCATGTTGCTTATAAGCACGTTTTAGAGTAGGGTCTTTGGTTTTGGGGAAGAGTGGGGCTTTTTATATCTCCTTGATTTCCAAATTTTGATCCTAACTCTATGTCAATTACTAGAATGACACTTTGGGTACAACTCCCAAATTTTCCATTTCATTCTTGGTATATATCAATTTTTGAGGATATTGAGAATACTTTGGGAAGTTACATAAAAATAATTTTGGAGATTTATAACGAGATTGTGTACATACAAAACATTTACATGATATTTATCCCCATGCACGAGCTCATCCTTCAAGGGAAAAATGGACCAAATCTAAATAAAAAAAATTGGAATTTTCCTAAGCAACCAATGTGAGATGATGAAGTTTCTCTTGCTAAGGAAAATCAACAACCATTGACTTAAAAAAAATTTGATATAGTATTCCTAGAAGAGTTGATTGGGGAACCTTGTCCTCCCTCGAAGGATGGAGTAGAGACCATTGATATTGGGTTTTCCTTCTCAAATATGAAAATTGTACCTGATGCCCCTCTAGGGGGAATGAAGTGACTTCATGAAACTAACATATCTGATTCTAATAAGGATATGACATCAAAGTGGTCATTGTGATAAGATTTTTTTATTCATATATCTATATCAATTATACTTTCTAAAAAATTATATGTGTTTCGTGTCCTTGAATCTATGAGGATTTACTCCCTCTCTTCAAAACATATAAGCATATTTCCAATTAGAAAATCATGATAGAAGGCCATCATCAAGATGATGAATGGATTATTAAATAAAATAATTTTAATTAGTATGTAAACCTTCCTTAAATGATGCGCAACAATGACCTGTGAATGGGGCCAATGTTGAATTTTTTTCAAAATGTTTTTGTATGCACCAAAATTTGACATGGATAGAATTTTTGCACGCCTTAAAGATATGGGAGGGTTTCCAGACTCAAATATCACTCACACACCCACTCTATATATCATCCCATCTCATCCTCATTTCGTTTTAATTTTCTTGGTCAAATTTTAAAGGAAACAACTATTAAAGTACATTGTACTATGGTTAGAGTACATGGTGGTAAACAATGACCTGTGAGTGGGGCCAACGTTGAAATTTTTTTCAAAATGTTTTTGTATGCACTGAAATTTGACATGGATGGAATTTTTTTATGCCTTGAAGACATGGGAGGGTTTCAAGACTCAAAGATCACTTACACACCCACTCTTTATATTCATTGTCTATGTCATTCAAAACCAAAATCATGCCAATTAGGCCCATGATTTTGGTCGTGACGGGAAGAAGGAAATAGATGAGATTTCACATTTAAATAATGATTTTGTATTAATATTCTTTATAGAGAAAAAGAGTACTTAGATGAGAGAAAAAATCAAAGACAAGAAATAACTGATATTGAAGCTTTTGCGGTTAATCAAGTACTTATTTATCGACGTTATTGCATTCCCTTACACTAATAGACGTGAGGATGTGCGTCTCGATCTCATTTTAAAGGAAACAAATAAAAGAATAATTGCACTTGGCATGGTGCTTTTGTAGCTAGGAAAAGGTAGCATGCATCATCCAATCTAGTTTTCCAGTATAAATTTGTCAGATTATGAAAGGAACTATAAAACTAGGGAGCATGAAGTATTGGTGATGGAATACACCTTGGAGAAGTTCAAACATTACTTACTCACATAAGGCACACACTTCTTGAATGACACCATCTATGCATTGGATTAGGAATTTATGATCCATCATCAAAAGAGAACATCACATAATCCACATGCCAACAATATAGTATAATCGACATTCAACAAGATACTGGAGCATGTGTTTACCAAGTTGTGCAATGTACAACATGATTATTGGGACCAATGGGTCCAACATTGTTGTGGCCATATAAGACAATTTGCAAGAGATTGACCAAACATACTCCATTCAGATTAGTCTATGGGAAGGAAGTGGTGATGTTGTTAGAGTTTGTGGTACCAAGCCTCAACATTGCAGTTGTGACACATATTTAAGATGACCATTCACTGCAATGGTGGTTGGATGAGCTATTAGAATTAGAAGAGGATGACTTGATTTCAATATGCATCCATATGGTTGAAAAACAATGACATAAGGCCTGGCATGATCACAACATTTGATGCAATATTATACAATTGGGATTGTTGGTACTAATCTATGACAACAAGTTCCTAAAGCATCCTGATAAGATTCAGATGCATTGGTTAGGACCCTTTAAGATTTTTTACATTAATGATGATGGAGCATTGAATTTGGTGACACTTGATGGTCAACCCCTAAAGGAATTTGTAAATGCTAGTTAGTTGAAGGTGTACTATGTCCCACAAGGGTTAGAGGCACCATGAATTCAAAACATTTCACAATATTAGGGTAGAGAAAGAGTTAGGTAGGATTAGAGGTAGTCATAACTGCTCAATAATTAGGAGGATTGGATAGATATAGTTAGTAGGTGAGACAATATAGTATGTACTTTATATAGTTAGTAGGCGAGACATGAGACTACTAAATTCTTCCAAATCCCACACAATCTGGTTGATAGTTATGATGATTCCATTATTTTTGAAGTCATTTTTCATAATGTCTTCATCATCATGCGCACAGACCAACATGTACCTACCAAAGTCCTCCCACTTTTCAATATAGAGAAGGAAATTCAAAATTCTTTTGTTGTGTTGTGTAGTGGTTGGAGATCCAAAAAAATAAGTAGAAGTGTGCTACAAAAAGGTTGGCTAAAGGACTAGAGCTCAAACAGAAACAAGTGCACCCAACCACAATGAAAATTGTTCATGGGAAAGGAAAGAATCATGGACTGCACCAATCCCAACCTTTGGTTCTAGCACAAAAGGGCATGGATTTAGTTTTTTGTTTCCTACTAGATCTATTCCCAGCAAAGAGGCAGATCCCTCTCAGACACCCCTTCATTCATCTAGGTGTTGGACCTTTACCAGTCATATAGAGGGCCAATACTATTACAACAAATTTTTCCACCTGATTGCAAGGATGCACTTGTTGCCCTGATTTTTATGTCCCTTTCCTACTTGAAGAAAAAAATCCCCCTCAATTCCTTCTAAAAATACTTTAAAAACCCCATTTTCCTACTCATGTGCTCCCTATGCACTGACATAGCATGTGCTCACTTGAGGTAGAAAGGGACAAGACTAGTGTTGGAGAAAACACTTTCCTCTCAAAGAGGGAGTGCTAGCATTTGGTTTCTCTGAAATTGTTTTCCCCTTGTGGAGCAGTTCATGTGATGTGGAGGGATTGTGGTCCCCTATACCCTTCACTTTATTTTGGTTGACTTACATTTGGATAACTTAGTGGGTGCATGATACCTTGGGTTTAGTGCTATGGATATGCACTTCGTGATGTGGTAGTTTGATATATTTTACAAGGGCACACTTATTGAGATAATATATGGGGCCTCTATCCCATCCATCTCAAAATTGGAGGGTGCTCAATTTACCCATGTCCTCTCAATTAAATGGAATCATTGTCATCACCATAACCAACAATGTCATCTTCGTCATCACCATCATAATTACCATCGTCATTATCTTCATTATCATCATCGACTTTGTCATGGATCATTACTATACTATGTCATCGTCAACATTATATATGTTAGTATTATTCTATAATATATTATATGTTACATATGTTATATATATAATATATAATAAATATTACATATATAATATATGTTACATATATTATATGTAACATATATTATATGTTACATATAATATATGTTTAACATATATTATATGTAACATATGATATATGTTATACACATGAATTCCCGCTTGTGTGAATCATATTTTTGAAACACTCGACGCTGACCCCTATTTTCCAAACAGAGACTAAAACCTTGCCACAAGTTTTTCAAATAGAGGCGCTAGACTAAAACCTTGCCATGAGGAGGAGATGTGAATAGAGGGCACAAAGATCCATGAGAGATATTGAGGGGGATATCCAATATGAGTTTGCATGTGGGAGGGAACAAAGGATTCACTTGATTGATGTGAACGAAACCCTGCCACTATTTTTCCAAATAGAGATAGAATGAAACCTTGCCACAAGGAGGAGATGTGCATAGAGGAAACACATATCCATGAGACATATTGAGGGGGATATCTAGAATAGAGGGCACTTAGGATCTACAAGGCCACTGCACGAGGAGGATATCCAGTTTGAGTTTGCATACAGGAGGGAACAAAGGATTTGATTGATTGATGCGAACGAAACCTAGCGAGAATGGTGAGTTTCATTGTCCCTCTTTTTGGGTTTATCAGTATACCAATAGGTCATTTTTTTCTTGATATATTTGAATATGTTTGCAAACTTTCTATTTCCCAAAATACCCAAACTATCTATTGGCCAAAATATCCTATTACCACTTCCTTCATGCATGCTTATTTCTCTTCCTATAGTTAGTTAGAAGTATCATGGTTTCATCAACTATATCTAGCCAAAAGTATCTCACAACTATTTCTTGTACCACGGTTTCATCAATAAGAAATATCTCATCCATTACAAGAAAATACAAGGCATACCAGACTTCTAGTTACTTGTATGAAAATTCCACTCATACTGAGTTAGTTCCATAACCAATACACTATATAGATCATGATTGAGCTTCCATTTCACTACAACTAACTCTTGTAAATATTGTACTGATTCTAATAATATAATTTTCAATCCTATCCTCTACAATGTTTCAAAACTTAGATCTTTTACATCCCCCCGATTCATTACAAAAATTTGGAAATTTAGTTTCATGACTCATTGACACCTAATTACTATGACTAATCACTAATTGGTATTCACTACTTTAACTAAAACCTTCTAGAATTGAACTCCAAAACTAAGGAATTTCAAAATAATTTACAATGAGTTTACAATAACCCCTTATTGAGCTGGTTCAAGACCCTAAGGCCTAATCAATCTTTAGAAACTTCTGATGTGAGTAGATTCTCCTTCATCAACATGCCTGAGATAAAATCCAAAAATATCACCAACCATAATTAGGAGAAACCACAAGGTGAAGAGTGCCACTATTGGATCAACGTTGGATGCTCCAATTTGAGAAAGCAATCAAATCAAGTATCTTCAAGTATCTACAAGCACCTTAACAATGCCTATTTGGAACATCATGGGACACATTTCCATGCGTTAATCACATCCACTAATACAACTGGAAGGCATTCGTGCTAACTTTAGTGGTTGAGGGAAATTGACCAATGTAGCCTAATATGGAGTATAAATGAGAATGCCAATGTCTCTTGGGGAAGGGTGGCATTTGTTTGACTTAGATTTGGAATGAATAACCATATCTTAGGCATATTAATGTCTTATACCAATAGGTCATTTTTTTCTTGATATATTTGAATATGTTTGCAAACTGTCTATTTCCCAAAAGACCCAAACTATCTATTGGCCAAAATATCTTATTACCACTTCCTTCATGCATGCTTATTTCTCTTCCTATAGTTAGCCATAAGTAACTTGATTTAATTTACTATCAAACTTCTTCATCTTTCCATTCGAGAGAGATTCTTCTCCTCAAATATGCTCATTTAACACAACGAAATACATGTCAACATTATTTCACAAATCTCACAACTATTTCTTGTACCACAGTTTCATCAATAAGAAATATCTCATACATTACAAGCAAAGACAAGGCATACCAAACTTCCAGTTACTTGTATGAAAATTCCACTCATGCTAAGTTAGTTCTATAACCAATACACTATATAGATCATGATTGAGCTTCCATTTCACTACAACTAACTCCTGTAAATATTGAACTGATTCTAATAATATAATTTTAAATCCTATCTTCTACAATGTTTCAAAACTTAGATCTTTTACATTCCCTCGATTCATTCCACAAATTTGGAAATTTAGTTTCATGACTCATTGACACCTAATTCCTATGACTCATCACTAATTGGTATTCACTACTTTAACTAAAACCTTCTATAATTGAACTCCAAAACTAAGGAATTTCAAAATAATTTACAATGAGTTTACAAAAACCCCTTATTGAGCTGGTTCAAGACCCTAAGGCCTAATTGAGGCATATGCAATTTTTTGTTGAAATATTGAATGATAGGCCTACTTAGCATAGTAATATGGAGAAAAGGTTAGATTTCAAAAAAATGATACATATGTGAGGAATAATATTGGGGTTTACAAGGAGATGTATTCCAAAGGTGGTAAAAACATTGATAATAAGAACTAGTCATAACATAAGTAACAACCATTTTTCATACCTTTTGTTTTATACTTTTCTATTGGCCAAATTAAACTATTGAATTCTTTTTCAATACCATCATATTTACCCATATATTTCCTTGTTGATTTTCATGCATTTATATCACAACCATATAAAAAATAGTTTCCCTCATGCATATTCTCACTCCCACCCTCTTGGGTTAAGTATATGCATGTGTGTGCCCCTATATACTCTCTAATATAAAATAGTTTCAAGATTTTTTCTCCCCCCTAGTCACTATTAAAATTTTTAGTCCTTTCTTTGCAAGGAGTAAAAAGAGGAGAGGATGTATTTGAATCATGTTTTCTTAAAAAGAAGAGAGGATGGATTTTTGAATTATGTTTTATTTTGGGCCAATGAAGGGGGGCATGAATAGGAACCTATATCATGTAAATGAATGTTGTATCTTACCTTGAAATCCTTATGTGACATTCCTCTTATGAAACAAGGATTTGTATCATTTTTTCTTTATGAGTATTCAAGATGTGTATGGTGGTCTCTATAATCATAATAGTTTACTATGTTAGAAATGATGACATTTGATTCAATGTTGTATAGGTGTACTAAGTGAACTATGAAATTTGCGTGGTATTTTTAAAATTTGGGTCATTTTGCAGTACTGCACACATAGTAATCTATCAAGAAATTATTTCTTTTCTTAAAACCTCTTGCTCCTTCCCATCGCTAGTTTTCATCGAAGTTTAATTTCTTGCATTTCATTTTCCTCTTGCATGTTTTAAAGAGTCGAGTCAAAACGCCATTAGTTTCACGACCACTCCTTTGAGTAACAACAGCCTAAAATCAAGTGCTAATTAAAATTTATCTAACAACTTTTCTAGGGCTCTTCAAACCCATCTTAGCTTAGGTGTAGAGCTTTGGAATAGGATTGTGAGAATAAATTTCCAAAGCTACTAAACAAACATAAATTCTTGAGTTAGGGAGTGAAATCTAGTTGCTATATCACTGACTTTGGGAATCCCTTCTAACAGAAGGGTCAATCACGAGGTCACATTGGGGCCCTCAGAGTAATCAGCCTTGCTTTTTTGGTCTTGGTGTCAGCTATTGACTGTCCCCCCCTCTGCTTTGGTATAGTAGGTGGTACCATAGAGGCCATAATATTTTAGAATTCCTACACAAGGTGACAACACAGGGAAGGTGGTGTTGTACCTGGGATCGACATTGGCTAGACTCACTCAGACTCCTTGGAGGGTTTCCCACTTCTCGGTGAGGTAACTTGCACCAAGGAATTAGTTCATTAAGAACGTTGTCAATGTAGCATTCCCACCCACCGAAACTTATCCCCTTCATGCATCGATTCTGCGATGTTAGATTCCATCACCAACTAGCGCTTCTCTGTGAGAAGGTTTGTTTGCATGCTTGACTCCTAGATTAATTAGCATGTTTTGTTTTTTATCCTTAGTTGGCCTTAGGATTGATTTTGTGTCTAATGGCATCAGTTTTGGGTTAATTCCTCATTTGATCAATACAAAATATGGATACAATTAAAATAAAAGGTAATAAAGAGGTAACAAATAGTTCATACCTAACTTACATCTTATAATTGTCCAATATTGTTGTTTACACTTAGTGAAATAAACAAAAAATGGAATGGTTTACACAAGGTCAATGTAGAATGTTATTGGAAAATTTGAAATATTATCATAAAACCACATCTCACATATTTGTACATGCACCATAGATTCACAATCTCTCATGAAGAGGTCTGGGAGAAATGCCTCCATGCAAAATTGTCCACATCAGAATTGTCCACTACTTCTAAGGGATTGGAATCTGGGAGTGAGGGGTGATCTAGATAAAATCCTATCCCATGAATCCATCGAAGTCGACGGTTCCTCAATCCGAGTCTTGAGTTTCATTTTATGCCCAGTTGCAAGTCGCATCCCAAAACATTTCGGGGACTCTTGGCAATTCCTCCTCGGGGCATAAAATCCTAACGGAGTAGCATTTTTGAGCTCCATGATATTTTTCATTCTTGTTTAGGCATGGAATATGTGACCACATTGTCCATCCACTCCCGAGGCATGGTTTCATAAATTGGACCCCTAAATCCAAATGTTGCATTGCTTCTTACTGAGCAAAGCACTAATTATCAAAATCGATGAAAAAAAAAACTTTCAAGGGGTTGGAACCAGGAGAGAGGGATTCTCTATCTAAAATTATATGCCAAAAATCCAACAGAGATGATGATTCCTCAATTTGAGTCTCAGTTTTCATTTTATGCCCCGTTGCAAGTCGCATCCCAAACCATTTCGGGGACTCTTGGCCAATTCCCGCTCAGGGCATAAAAGACTAACGGAGCAACATTTTTGAGTTCCGTGAGATGCTACAATCTTGTATAGGCATGGAATAGGTGACCAAATTATCCATCTTCTCCCAAGGAATGGTTTCATAAATTGGCCTCTTAATCCAAATGTCGCATTGCTTCAAACTGAACAAAACACTAGTTCTTGAAATCAATGATTAAAGAAAATTTTGAGGCATGGAACTCGTGAGTGAGGGGTGATCTAGATGAAATAATATCCCAGGAATCCATAAGATTCAATGGTTCCTCAATCTGAGTCTCGATATTCGTTATATGACCAGTTGCAAGTCACATCCCAAACCATTTCAGGGACTCTTGGCCAATTTCTCCTGAGGGCATAAAAACCTAACGGAGCAACATTTTTGAGTTTTGTGAGATGCTGCAATATTTTTTAGGTGTGGAATAGGTGACTATATTTTCCATCCACTCCCAAGGCACGGTTTCGTAAATTGGACCCCTTAATCCAAATGTTGGTTTGCTTCAAACTGAACAAAGCACTAGTTCTCGAAATCAATGAGTAAAGCAACTTCTGAGGCATGGCACCTGGGAGTGATGGGTTCTCTAGCTGAAATCCTATCCTAGGAATCCATCAAATTCGACGGTTCCTCAATCTGAGCCTCGATTTTCATTTTATGCCCAGTTGCAAGTCGCATCCCAAACCATTTCGGGGACTCTTGGCAATTCCTCCTCGGGGCATAAAAGCCTAACAAAGCAACATTTTTGAGCTCCATGAGATTTTGCGTGGTTGTTTAGGCATGGAATAGGTGACCACATTGTCCATCCACTCCCGAGGCATGGTTTCGTAAATTGGACCCCTAAATCCAAATGTTGCATTGATTCTTACTGAGCAAAGCACTAGTTATCGAAATTAGTGAAAAAAACAACTTCTGAGGGGTTGGAACCAAGAGTGAGGGGTGATATAGCTAAAATCCTATGCCAGGAATTTAAGAGAGATGATGGTTCCTCGATCCGAGTCTCGGTTTTTGTTTTATGCCCAATTGCAAGTCACATCCCAAACCATTTCGGGGACTCTTGGCCAATTCCTGTTCAAGGCATAAAAGACTAACGGGGCAACATTTTTGAGTTTCATGAGATGATGCAAGCTTGTTTATGCATGGAATAGGTGACCAAATTATCCATCCGCTCCTGAGGCATGGTTTCGTAAATTGGACCCTTAATCCAAATGTTGCATTGCTTCAAACTGAGAAAAACACTATTTCACGAAATCAATGATTAAAGCAACTTCTGATGCATGGCACCCATGAGTGAGGGGTTCTCTAGATGAAATCCTATCCCAGGAATCCATCGAAGTCGACAGTTTCTCAATCCAAGTCTCACTATTTGTTATATGCCTAGTTTCAAGTCGCATCCCAAACCATTTCGAGGACTCTTGGCCAATTTCTCCTGAGGGCATAAAAACCTAACGAAGAAACATTTTTGAGTTTTGTGAGATGATGGAATATTGTTTAGGCATGGAATAGGTGACTATATTTTCCATCCACTCCCAAGGCATGGTTTCGTAAATTGGGCCCCTTATTCCAAATGTTGGTTTGCTTCAAACTGAGCAAAACACTAGTTCTCGAAATCAATGAGTAAAGCAACTTCTGAGGCATGGCACCTGGGAGTGAGGGGTGCTCTAGATGAAATCCTATCCCAGGAATCCATCGGAGTCAACGGTTCCTCAATTCAGATCTCGATTTTCATTTTATGCCCAGTTGAAAGTCGCATCCCAAACCATTTTGGAGACTCTTGACAATTCCTCCTCGGGGCATAAAAGCCTAACAGAGTAGCATTTTTGAGCTCCATGATATTTTCCATTCTTTTTTAGGCATGGAATAGGTGACCACATTCTCCATCTTCTCCCGAAGCATGTTTTCGTAAATTGGACCCCTAAATCCAAATGTTGCATTGCTTCTTACTGAGAAAAGCACTAGTTATCAAAATTGATGAAAAAAACAACTTCCGAGGGGTTGGAACCGGACGTGAGGGGTGCTCTAGCTAAAATCCTATGCCAAGAATCCAACAGAGACGATGTTTCCTTAGTCTGAGTCTTGGTTTTCATTTTATGCCCAGTTTCAAGTCGCATCACAAACCATTTCGGGGACTCTTGGCCAATTCCCGCTCAGGGCATAACAGAATAACAGAATAACATTTTTGAGTTCCATGAGATGTTGCAAGATTGTTTAGGAATGGAATAGGTGACCAAATTATCCATATTCTCCTGAGGCATGGTTTCGTAAATTGGACCCTTAATGCATTGCTTCAAACTAAGCAAAAAACTAGTTCTCGAAATCAATGATTAAAGAAAATTATGAGGCGTGGCACCTGTGAGTGAGGGGTGCTCTAGATGAAATCCTATCCCCAGAATCCATCGGAGTCGATGGTTCCTCAATCTGAGTTTCAATATTTATTATATTCCCAGTTGCAAGTCGCATCCAAAACCATTTCGGAGACTCTTGGACAATTTCTCCTGAGGGCATAAAAACCTAACAGAGCAACATTTTTGAGTTCCATGAGATGTTGCAAGATTGTTTAGGCATGGACTAGGTGACTATATTTTCCATCCGCTTCCGAGGCACGGTTTCGTAAATTGGACCCCTTAATCCAAATGCTGGTTTTCTTCAAACCGAGAAAAACACTAGTTCTCGAAATCAATGAGTAAATCAACTTCCAAGGCATGGAACTTGGGAGTGATGGGTGATCTAGCTGAAATCCTATCCCAGGAATCCATCGAAGTCGACGGTTCCTCAATCTAAGTCTCGGTTTTCGTTTTATGCCCAGTTGCAAGTCGCATCCCCAACCATTTTGGGGACTCTTGGAAATTCCTCCTCGGGGCATAAAAGCCTAACGGAGAAACATTTTTGAGCTCCATGAGATTTTGCATGCTTTTGTAGGCATGGACTAGGTGACCACATTGTCTTACTAAACAAAGCACTAGTTATCGAAATCAATGTAAAAAACAATTTCTAAGGGGTTGGAATCGGGAGTGAGGGGTGATATAGCTAAAATCCTATGCCAGGAATCCAACAGAGACGATGGTTCCTCAATCCGAGACTCAGTTTTTGTTTTATGCCCAGTTTCAAGTCACATCCCAAACCATTTCAGGGACTCTTGGCCAATTCCCGCTCAGGGCATAAAAGAATAATGGAGCAACATTTTTGAGTTTCGTGAGATGTTGCAAGCTTGTTTAGAAATGGACTAGGTGACCAAATTATCCATCCTCTCCCGAAGCATTGTTTCATAAATTGGACCCTTAATCCAAATTTTGCATTGCTTCAAACTAAGCAAAACAATAGTTCTTGAAATCAATGATTAAAGAAACTTCTGAGGCATGGAACCCGTGAGTGAGGGGTGCTCTAGATGAAATCCTATCCCAGTAATCCATCAGAGTCGACTGTTCCTCAATCTGAGTCTCGATATTCGTTATATGCCTAGTTGCAAATCACATCCCAAACCATTTCAGGGACTCTTGGCCAATTGCTCCTGAGGGCATAAAACCCTAACGGAGCAACATTTTTGAGTTCCGTGAGATGCTGCAAGATTGTTTAAATGTGGATTAGGTGAATGTATTTTCCATCCACTCCCGAGGCATGGTTTCATAAATTGGACCCCTTAATCCAAATGTTGGTTTACTTCAAACTCGACAAAACACTAGTTCTCGAAATCAATGAGTAAAGAATCTTCTGAGGCATGGCACATGGAGGTGAGGGGTGCTCTAGCTGAAATCCTATACCACGAATCCATCAGATTTGATGGTTCCTCAATCCGAGTCTCGGTTTTCATTTTATGCCCAGTTGCAAGTCGCATCCCACGCCATTTCGAGGATTCTTGGGAATTCGTCCTAGGGGCATAAAAGCCTAATGGAGAAGCATTTTTCAACTCCATGAGATTCTGCATGCTTGTTTAGGCATGACTAGGTGACCAAATTGTCCATCCTCTCCCGAGGCATGGTTTCATAAATTGGAACCCTAAATCCAAATGTTGCATTGCTTCTTACTAAGCAAAGAACTAGCTAAAATACTATGCCAGGAATCCAACAGAGACGATGGTTCCTCAATTTGAGTCTTGGTTTTCTTTTTATTCCGAGTTTCAAGTCGCATCCCAAACCATTTCGGGGACTCTTGGCCAATTCCCGCTCATGGCATAAAAGACTAACATAGCAACATTTTTGAGTTATGTGAGATGCCACAAGCTTTTTTAGGCATGGAATAGGTGTCCAAATTATCCATCCACTCTTGAGGCATGGTTTCATAAATTGGACCCCTTAATCCAAAGGTTGCATTGTTTCAAACTGAGCAAAACACTACTTGCAAAATCAATGAGTAAAGCAACTTTCAAGGCATGGAACTCAGGAGTGAGGGGTGCTCTAGCTGAAATACTATCCCAGTAATCCATAGGAGTGGACGGTTCCTCAATCCGAGTCTCGATATTTGTTTTATTCCCAATTGCAAGTCGCATCCCAAACCATTTTGGGGACTCTTGGCCAATTGCTCTTGATGGCATAAAAACTAACTAACTACATGTCTCTATC
>ML781520.1:828897-850962 GCA_009831015.1 Picea engelmannii | reverse complement strand
GGGGGGGGGGGGGTTGAATGAGTGTGGCACTCTTTTTCCCAAAACTTACCTCTTTTACAAAAATCATTAGTTAGCATTCAACATTTTACTTATTACTCATTGTTGTCATTTATAACTAGTTAGATGTGAACACATATCAGCAACATATATCAACAATATATCATCAACAAGTCATCACCACAAGGAACACAAAGAACACAAGATGTATGTACAATTTTCTTTTTATTACAGACTAAAATCTTTGGGGTTTTTTAGAAACAATTAAATAGAGTACAAATCTACAAGATCACCAGCTCTATAATGCACGACTCATCTTACATCCTCAGCATCTACTGAGGTGAGGCAACAATCCTTAACATATATCAATCTGCAACAGGTACGCGACCTGCCAGTAGTGCATCATGCGTGTGTATGCACCCTACCAGTAATACAGCTCGCGTGTATACACACCCAAGCAATATTGCAGCCTACGTATATGCTCCCAAACAATACTATAGCCTACGTATACCTTATAAGATATCAGGGTTTATCCTTCAAGATCAACTCAGATCCTATGCAACCAATTTATCATTCTCTTTTGTTTCTCACTGTCCAAACTGACCACCAACCAGTGACATTACATCCAAGCTCTCCAATTTCTTACTCATTCTCCACAACCAATCAATATGAATGCTACTCAATCATGCATAATCAATCAACATACTATAGCTATCAGATCAATACTAAATCATAAGAGTGTTTCTCACTCCATCAACCAACATAAACCATATCATAGAAACCATACCAAGAATTCCCTAGGAACTCACAACATAATAAGCAATGTTATCCATCAAGACAATAATGTAACCATACCAGTGTCTCAGTGATAGATCTGAGCCCATAAAGTGCAGATATGGAACCTGCTTCAGTCTTCAACATCTTATCATCAACTCAACCACAAATCTCCATGATTTTATCCCCTGTACACTCCCTATACATTGACATCCTGCGTACTGTACGCACCTTGTGCACTGACAACTTACAAATATGCCCCCTATACACAGACAACTCGCGTACGCACTAGAAAATGGGGTTTTTCTATAATTTCGAGAATTTCACCATCATGATCTCAGACTTGCCGAAACTTCAATGCATCCATGAGATATTCCTCACGCTCTCTTTCTTAGAATAGATCTTCAATCATGCTCAAAAGATACACACCAAAATGTTCTCACAAGAATCTCTCCATCAATACTCCAAAAGATATTCTCACAGGAAGCTCTCCATTGATCCACAAAAAATGACATTTTAGCAAGAATTCATAGCTATCTTATTTATACTTTCATCCTGTAGGTCACTTAACCCATTTTAGGTCACTTAATCCATTTCTAGGTCACTTAACCGTTTTTCCTTATTTTAGGGTTAACCACTTTCCATAAATAGAAAGTTCTCCAATACTTTATCATTTAAATATTCCTTCTTGATTTTGTCACCTTACTTTATCATTTAAATAATCTTTCTTGATTTTTTTGCCTCTCTTTATTATTTAAATAATCCACCTTGACTTTGTCACTTTACTTTATTATTTAAATAATGATTTCTTCTTTTAGGTCACTTTGACTTCTTTGACCTTGGGGGCTTCAAGCCTTCATATGGGGGTCCTCCAATTTCGTAAGGCCATAACTCTCAAACCGTGAGGAGTTATGTGACATTCCACATACCACTGGAAATGGCATGACAAACACTATCCATCTAGGATATTTTCACCAACAACTTCATTGATATTCAAATATTATTCCACATACAAGCATGGGTCCTCCAACCATTGTACTAGGATAACTCAATCCACAAAGCGTCTTCCCATGAGGGATTTCACCATAAGGGGATCACTTTGGAGTTCATCCATTTGTGCACCTTATCAATCATGATAAGATAATAATGAGTCATCTATACATCAATCCACCACTGCATCATATACATCAACTATGCATCATGTATCAATGACAACTCATTGATCCATATTCATCAAGGACATATACATTACATAAATCATCAAACAATCAATCATTTGACATAAATAAATGACATCAATCAATCAAACCATTGGCATCAATGACAACATGATCCAACACTTACTTCCTTGAAAAAGACTGCACCAATTTCAACTGCACATTGAGTTTAACAACCAGTACTTCCTACATAAAAATGTGGGTTGCACTATTGTTAACCATCGCCATAACTAACTTATTCTTCAACTTGGATTGAACAAAAATAATATTTGTATAGTTCTACTCTTTTCTTGAACAAAACTAATATGTGTATAGTTCTACTCTAGTATTGAACAAAACAAATATTTGTATAGTTCTACTCTTGGCTTGCCTTAGACATATTGCCAACTAAAGCACCCAAGATTTGCAACACACCAACTGATGGTTGGATTTATTACTCCATATCATTTTTTGGACACACCTACCACACTTAGAGGGGGGGGTTAATGAGTGTGGGCTCTTTTAATCAAAACTTCCCTCTTACACAAAACTCATTAGTTAACATTCAACATTTACTCATTACTCATTGCTATCATTTATAACCAGCTAGATGTGAACATATATTAGCAACATATATCAACAACAGATCATATCCATAAGGAACACAAAGAACACAAGATGTATGTACAATTTTTTTTTTATTACAGACTACAATCCTTGGGGTTTTTTAGCAACAACTGAATAGAGTACAACTCTACAAGAGAACCAGCTCTATAATGCAAGAATCAAATAACACCCTCAACACCAACTAAGATGAGGCAACAATCCTCATCACATATCAATTTGCAATAGGTACGCGACTTGTCAGTAGTGCAGCCTACATGTGTATGTGCCCTGGATCACTACAACTCGTGTATGTACACGACCAATATATACAACAACCTGCGTATGCCTTTTGAGTTATTAGGGTTTATCCTTTTCATCACATACTCAGATCCCCTGCAAATTGCAAGAAAAAATTCTTCATTCTTCCACCATCCAAACTGACCACTAGCCAGTCACAACACATCCAAGCTCTCCAATAGCTTACTCATGCTCCACAAACAATCAATACGAATGCTAACTCAATCATGTATAAGAAACTAGTATACCATAACAATCATATCACAACTGAATCACAAGAGTACTGCTCACTCCATCAACCAACATAAACCACATCATAACATCCATACCAAGAATACCCTAAGTAGTCACAACACAACAAGAAATACTATCCATTAAGACAATAACGTAACCATACCAATGTCTCAGTGATAGATCTATGCCCATAGAATGCAGATCTGGAACCTGCTTCAGTCTTCAACAACCAGTCATCAGCTCAAATACAAATCTCCATGATTTTATCCACTGTATGTGCCCTGTCCTCATGAAACCCGTGTATGTAAATGTCCTGGCCCATTACATCCCACGTATACCTCAGAAACTACGGTTTCTGAAGCTCCGAGACTTTTTCCATCAAGATCTTTGATATTACCGAAACTTTGATGCATCCATGAGATCCTCCTCATGCTCTCTTTCTCAAAATAGATCTCCAATCATGCTCATGAGATCCACACCAAATATTCTCTCACAAGAATCTCTTCACCAATACTCCAAAAGATAATCTCACAAGAAGCTCTCCATTGATCCACAAAAAGGATGTCTTTGCAAGAGACCATTTCTCTATTATTTATACTTTCATCCACTAGGTCACTTAACCCATTTCTAGGTCATCTAACCCATTTTCCTCATTTTAGGGTTAACCACTTTCCACAAATAGAAAGTTCTCCATTACTTTATCATTTAAATATTCCTTCTTGATTTTGTCACCTCAATTTATCATTTAAATAATATTCTTTGATTTTGTCACTTCATTTTATTATTTAAATAATCCTTCTTGAATTTGTCACTTAACTTTATCATTTAAATAATGATTTCTTCTTTTCAAGAACTTTGACTTCTTTGACCTTTTGGGGCTTCAAGCCTTCATATGTGGGTCCTTCAACTTCGTAGGGCCATAACTCTCAAACCACGAGGAGTTATGTGACATTCCACATACCACCAATAATGGCATGATAAGCACTATCCATCTAGGATAGTTTTACCAACAAAATCACTGATCTTCATCTCATTATTCCATATACAAGCATGGGTTTTCTTAACTACAACTCAACCACAACGTGTCTTCCCATGAGGGATTTCACCATAATGGGACCACTTTGGAGTTCATCCTTTTGTTCTTCTTAGTCATATTTTACATCAAAACAAACTATGCATCATATTTCAAAGAATCCATCTTCATCATGTATCAATGACAACTCATTGATCCATCTTCATCTATTGGTTTCCACTTGACATCTATCATTATCATCAAGGACAATACATATAAATTGTTCATCAATCATCAATAAATAAAGCCTATCAATCAATCCATCACTTGACATCAATCAATGACATCAATCAATCAAACCATTGGCATCAATGACAACATGATCCAACAATCTCCCCCTTTGGCATTGAATTCAATACCAACATTGATGTCAACACCAATTACCAATTATTGATTTCAAACATGTAGACAAGGCATGCTCTACATGAATATTCATCAATCATATCAATATGACTATCTATCCCCATTACTAAACATCAATCACATCAATGTGATTATCTCTCCCCCTTTGACATCAATGTAAAAGGGCCATTCTTCCCTTGGGGCTTCTCCCCCTGCTTGAATTCTCCTTGGGGCTGCTCCCCATGTTTGAATGCCTTTGATCTTCCTCTAAACAATCTCTCTCTTTTTTATCAAGGGATATCACTCTGATGTACTACTGAATATACATCGCTCATACTCCCCTTGTGATCATCACTCCCCCCAAAATTATGCCTCTGTGCTCTTTCTTCAAATATAGGTCTCTTTTCTAGGTATGCATCTAATAAATATCTCCTCCTAGAATCATGGGAAGAAGAATGACTCCCCCTATATCCTATGAAATATGATCAACATGCAATTTCTATTACTCAACCGAATCATAAATCAATTTCTCTTTCAATGACAATCCTTAGATTTGTCCATGCATCAAACTCGTGCCATACCATACATCATGAAACATAATATATGTGAGCAATAAAATGGAGTATCATGAACAAAATATAAACCAAGTACATCATGTACCAAAATGTGCCCACCATACACAACACTCATGTACATCAACCATGTGCAACAACATCATACAATGTGACAAAAGATATCATCCATGGAATGTATCAACCATATGCCTCTATCAACATGTCAACAAGTGTCATATCACTCATGATATGTCTCTACCATGAACCAAGTTCCTCAATCATCAAATGCCTCATGTACCAAAATCTATGCTAATCAAGTAATACCAATGATGTAATTTTAGCCAAGTGCTCATCATCCAAACATATATCAAACATGTACATCAACATGTATAACTACTTGTACCAATCAAGTATGCCAACCATGCATCAATACCAAAACATGATGAATCCTCATACATGTATGCCAAATCCTCCATAGATATGTGTCAATAAAACTGCTAGTAGGTGCCTCTACCAATTTCCCAATCATGCATCAACTATAGATCAATCCATGACTCATCAATGATGTACAACATGATCACTTCATCAACTCATCAACTACATGTCCCAGTATATAGCCCATTCATATGTCAAATGCATGCACCAAGATATTCAACGAGTATGCCTCTAATAACACATCATAAGATATGCCAATGATACTCAATTAAGTACCATCCATGTACCCCAACATATTAGCCTCAAACCTCCATGCACTACAACAAATACTAAGCATACAACAATACATGTACTACTAGTATGCTCCAATAGATCAATGACATCTCTAGCTAGCATCATCAAGTTGTATCATATGACCAAGGTGCCATAACTTCACTGCAGTAACCAACATTGTTCTTCAATAGAAAATGCATCAATCCATACTCATGGGTTAGTGCCATGCACTCGAGATTTTATTTTACATAATCCAAAAGGTGAACATTTAAGCCTACAACAAACAATGTTGGAACCCGCAACAAACTATGTTAGCCCCTGCATCATAGAGTTATATCATTACATCAAGCTACAACCCATGTGCATTTCCTTTTTCCCAAGGCTTTTCACATATACGTGGCCTGCTTCACAACAAAGAGTGTATGTACGCGACGTATTCAAGGTCGGCCCACGTATGTATGTTACTAATACCATTGTCACTTGTGTATGCCTTTTTGGATAACCCACTTGAACTCTCCTTCAGTATTTCATTCCGATCTAGATGCTCTGTCTTCTTCACCCACTTCTGTAGATGTCCCTGCTCCTCAAAACTTGAGCTCCGAGCATCCATATTTTCAAAGATGTCCCCCTTTCTTACTTCATTCCTTCTTCTAGCCATGCTATTTGAAGTCCTCATCATGGACTTTCTTATTGTTTTCCAGTACTCCTGGGATTTGTGGCCAAATTCACTACAACTATAGCATCTCATGGTGTTACAGTGAAAAACAATGTGTCCTACTTGATCACATCTCCAACACCTTATGGTGTTATAAAATATTCCATTATACCTCCTTTCATAAGCTCTACATTCAAAATATTTGTGACCATATCCATTACATGAATAACAATTCCCCTGAAAAATACTTTCATACCTTTGCTTTGGTGTCCCAAGGATATCTTCTTGATGTCTTCCTTTCTTTGTTCTTTTGAAATTTTCCTTGCCTTGTGTAGATGGTTTATTTTCAACATCATCTTCATCCTTTTATGGACTTAACTCATGCTTCTTCGAGGTGCTTGCTTCAACATGTGTATCTTCTCCTTTGTATCCAAGACCTGATTTATCATATGGTGATCTTTGACTTTCCAAGATCTCATCCAAGATCTGTGAGCTATTCAAGAATTTGTTTGAATTCTCTACCTTCTTTCTAATACCAACAACTTCAGCTTCTAACTTATGACATGACTCTTCCTTTTGATTTATTTGATCCTTCAATAGTTCCTCTACCCTTTTGGCTTCTTCAATTTGGGTCTTGAGATGGACAATAGTTTCAAAAAATTTTCTAATCTCATTATCTACCTTCATATCTTCTTTTTCATTCTTTATTCTTGTGATCTCTTCTTTCTTTTCTTCTAATTGAGTCTTATTTCTCTCTTCTTGTTCTTTGAGCATTCCCTTTAACTTCAAGATGTGTCTTTGATTCCTCCTGAGAAAATTCTTAGTGTTATTCGAAAGATAGTTATAGTGTATATAATAATGATCACTGCTATATTTATATAAACATTTCAACCTCGTTTTGAAGTTATAATAGATCTTATTCTATTCTTTTCAACCTACCATCAACCTTCACACAAACTATTTCTAGATCTTCTTCTTCACTTCAAAAAAATTCAACATCATCACATTTTGAATTATTTCAATCAAGAGTCTTTGGATATTCTTTACCTTCATTTGAAATACTTTTGAGATTTTTCTTTGTGCCATATTCACTTGAAAATGTTTTCAATATCACATTTATAAATAATACAATCAAGGGTTTTTGGAGATTCTTTACCTTTAATGATCTTGATGGAGTGATCTTCAATATCTTCCTTCTCTGTCTTGCTTTGATATGTCTCCTCTAGCTTTAGCCATAGATCCTTGGCAGAAGTGCATTGTCCCATGCTCTCTTTGATAGGGCTTGAGAGTCCACTAAGATTTGTCTTGAGATCCAATGCATCATTCTTCTTTCCTTCCCTTTGAGGTGCAAACTTTGACTTGTTCTTCAAAGGAACTGATCCACCAATGGCTACCTTCTAAATTATTGTTCCCATTGTCTTCAAATGTAATCTCATCTCTATTATCCAAGTAGAATAGTTTTCCTCATCAAGGATTGGAACTTCATCATCCATTTGTGTGTCTATGGATCTCCTTCAAGATTTTTAAGGCTTGTAGTGAAGGATCACTCTGGAACCAACTGTTGGACACACCTACCACACTTAGAGGGGGGGATGAATGAGTGTGGGGATATTTTTACCAAAACTTCCCTCTTACACAAAACTCATTAGTTAGCATTCAATATTTACTCATTACTCATTTCTATCATTTATAAACAGTTATATGTGAACATATATCAACAATATATCAACAACAGATCATCTCCACAAGGAACACAAAGAACACAAGATGTATGTACAATCTTATTTTTATTATGGACTACAATACTTGGGTTTTTTTAGCAACAACTGAATAGAGTAAAACTCTTCAACAACACTAGCTCTATAATGCAAGACTCAACTTACACCCTCAGCACCAACTGAGATGAGGCAACAATCCTCAACATATATAAATCTGCAACAGGTATGCGACATGTCAGTAGTACAGCCCGTGTGTGTACGCGCCTTGGATCACTACAACCCACGTGTGTACGCGGTCAATATATACAACAAACTATGTATGCCTTCTGAGCAATTTGGGTTTATCCTTTTCATCACATACTTAGATCCCCTACAACCTGCAAGCATAATTTCTTCTATATTCCACCGTCCAAACTAGCCACCAGCCAGTCACAACACATCCAATCTCTCCAATAGCTTACTCATGATCCACAACCAATCAATACGAATGCTAACTCAATCATGTATAAACAACTAGTATACCAAAGAAATCATATCACAATTGAATCACAAGAGTACTTCTCACTCCATCAACCAACATAAACCACATCAAAGTAGCCATACCAAGAATTCCCTAAGCATTCACAACACAACAAGTAATACTATCCATTAAGACAATAATGTAACCATACCAATGTCTTAGTGACAGATATATGCCCATAGAATGCAGATCTGGAACCTGCTTCAGTCTTCAACAACCAATCATCAGCTCAGATACATATCTCCATGATTGTATCCATTGTACATGCCCTGTCCTCATGAAACCCCTGTATGTACGTGTCCTAGCCCATTACAGCCCGCGTATACCTCAGAAACTAGGGTTTCTGAAGCTCCGAGACCTTTTCCATCAAGATATCCGATATTGTCGAAACTTTGATGCATCCATCAGATAATCCTTACTCTCTCTTTCTCAGAATAGATATTCAATCATGCTCAAGAGATCCACACCAAAGATTCTCTCATAGGAATCTCTCCATCAATACTCCAAAATATAATCTCACAAGAATCTCTCCATCAATACTCCAAAATATAATCTCACAAGAAGCTCTCCATTGATCCAAAAAAATGATGTCTTTGCAAGAGACCATTGCTATCTTATTTATACTTTCATCCTCTAGGTCACTTAACCCATTTTCTTCATTTTAGGGTTAACCACTTTCCACAAATAGAAAGTTCTCCATTACTTTATCATTTAAATATTCCTTCTTGATTTTGTCACCTCACTTTATCATTTAAATAATCTTCTTTGATTTTGTCACTTCATTTTATTATTTAAATAATCCTTCTTGACTTGTCACTTTACTTTATCATTTAAATAATGATTTCTTCTTTTCAATCACTTTGATTTCTTTGACCTTTTGAGGCTTCAAGCCTTCATATGTGGGTCCTTCAATTTCGTAGGGCCATAACTCTCAAACCATGAGGAGTTATGTGACATTACGCATACCCCCGGAAATGGCATGACAAACACTATCCAGCTAGGATATTTTTACCAACAAAATCATTGATCTTCATCTCATTATTCCATATACAAGCATGGGTTTTCTCAACCACACCTCAACCACAAAGCATCTTCCCATGAGGGATTTCACCATAAGGGGACCACTTTGCGGTTCATGCATTTGTTCTTCTTAGTCATATTTTACATCAAACAAACTATGCATCATATGTCAAAGAATCCATATTCATCATGTATCAATGACAACTCATTGATCCATATTCATCTATTGGTTTCCACTTGACATCTATCATTCTCATCAAGGAGAATACATATACATTGTTCATCAATCATCAATCAATCAAGCCTATCAATCAATCCATCACTTGAAATCAATAAATGACATCAATCAATCAAAACATTGGCATCATTGACAACATGATCCAACAACATTGACCCTCATCTTCAATGGACATTTCTTATAATAGTTCTAATTTGCATAAATCCAACAAACAACAACCTTAATACTATTTTTTTCTTAGATCCATATGATAAATTTATCATGTCCTTAGTGTTATCACATTAATATGTCCTTAGTATTTCCAAAATCAAGATGGATATCACATTAAATTAGGTGGTTGACCACTAATATTGGTAATTGCACCCTAGTCTAATTGTGCATCAAAAACTAAAGATATAAATTTTTTATTTAGAACTTTGAATATAGAAAAAAAAGTTCATAAATTAGAACTAGGATGATGATGGACTACTAACTAACAACACATGCACATGCAACTGAAGGTACAACCAAACAGGTACCTGTCAGATATTTCTTCGTCGAGTGAGGAAAGCTTAGGACAAATAGAGGCTGGAAATGCGACTGCATCTAGTAGATATGATAAGCAAACAAGGACTAGAGGTGAAAAAATCAGAATAAATTTTGTAGACGCATGAAATTTTTTCTTTCTGAAGGAGGATCATTCTCTTATGATGTTGAGAGCATAGAAGACATAGAGGTTCCACTCATGTATAAGCATCGGTTGAAACAATGGGTACCTAAGGAACTACCTCCTATAGATGTTGACTTCATTGTCAACAATAGGACATATCGCATTGCACCATCCTCCCTGCATGGCTTGGGGCTATTTTCCATGTATGGAATAATTGTAAAATACAATACAGTAACTAAATTGATGAACTATGTCGGACTGTGTTATAGTTATAACGATTGGATGTTGTTGGTCCGGTACATGAAAAGTATGCAGAGATATGCACTCACCACAAATTATATACAACTAATAAACAAGGATAAAAATAAGGGAGCGACTCTCTATATTGATGGAAGGACTAAAGCTTCCAACAATATTGCAAGGTTTATAAACAACACATTACCCGAGACAACAAACAAACAACCGAATTTCATATATGAGGGATGTGAAGAGAATCAGATAGTCTTGTGTGCAATAAAAAAGATAGCTCCCGGGGAAGAGTTATTAGTGGATTACCATTTGAATCAAATAGAAACATTGACTAATAGTGTGCAAGTTCTTATGCAACACCTCTTTAAGAAACATCTACTTATTGCATTATATTTTTTTATTATCTAAATCATTGTTGTAAATATTATCTTCAACATTGTCTTTTTGTTATCATTATCATTTTTTAAAATATTTAGGGGTTCTAATTATATTATAATGTGGCAGGATGATCGTGGAAAAGGGCTAGCCACAAAACATGTAAATGATTATCAATTTCCACTTTCATTTTACGTTGTTTTTATTATTTGCTTATATAATTTTATTGAAATAACATTGTTTTTGTTGAAATTATATGAAGTCTATAGGCCATGTTGATCATGATTCCGCCGCTGAGGAGGGGTTTTATTCATCCTCTGATCCGATGGTATTAATAAAAAAAAAGATCATTAAAGCTAACAAGGAACTTGCTAGCTTCTTAGATCGTCCAGATCAAACTCCCGACGTCAAAGAAAAGATCAAGCTCCTTATGTCACAACTTAACACATATAAGGTAATAACCATAATTTAAAGTGTTTTTTTTTTCAATGTACTCATATGTTCAATTATGATACTTTGTTCTTTAACTTTTACATTATCTCACGAAAAAACATTTTCTTTTTTATAAAGACATTCTTAGAGCCTGTTCAACCCGGTGTTGGTAGTAGTGGCACTACAGAGACGCTACAGAGTCTTTATGTGGGCGGTCATATAGCTGCTAGAGTACTATTTACTTCTCCATATTCCACACCTAATTTAGATAAGAGCCATGACATGCACCGCCAAACATCCACATCTCGATCAGAGTCTAGAGATGGTGGTAGAGATGAGGATCATGGTGATGTGGCTGAGATGGTTGAATTTCTTGGAGCTAGATGTGTGACAAGCAAGGGGACCCTTCCATGCACATTTTTGGTCGACGATAATGGACTTCCATTAAAACAATCAAGACTCCCAGGTATTTTTAATTCATATTTTAATCGTTTAATGTTGTCCTTCTCATACAGAAATAATCTAGATTATTAATTTTAAATTAATGATCATACCTTTTTGTGTGTAGGAAATGACCATTTTTATAGGCACCTAGAGAGCAAGGCCTTGTTGATTTTTGGGGCAACCTTACGCATGAGGTGGAATTGCTAGAATTCCAACCTCAAAAAGGAACTTATGGATTATCTTGAAGGCCTCTTTAGAGTAGACACGTTCAATAAAAAAATGGCCACCTTTGCAGCGGGTGAATATTTAAAATATATGTGGAAAGTTTATAGACGAAGATTGGCAGAAAATCCTAGGTATGAACATCCTCCCTCAATTCTAGAGAGGGAGTGGAAGGCGATTATTGATGATGCAAAAGAGAAGATTATGAAAAAATCAGGAGAACAAATAATTGGTACACCAAGGTAAATTACAATATTTTGATTTCAATACCAGCTTTATTTTTCTTTAGATCTAAATAAAAGTGTGGTTATATATAACATACTTGAAAATTTTGATGATAGGTTTCCTGACACTTCGAAGGCAACCAAAGTAAGGATTTCTAGACATGGCAAACACAAGCTAGGCTAGGACGGTTACTCGAGGTTATAGTCATGAATCGTAAGTACCCAAACATCTTAAGAATATTATTTGTATCACCTTACAACTTTTAGGTAATTGCAGCCAAAAACATTAAAAAACCATACCCTTATGCAATGTAGGGCGACGACTTCGGAACTGAAACCACGGAGGAAGACCTCCAACTTGGTTATAAGTATGGTTATAAATCCGTTGTTGATTGTAGGAAAAGCATGGTGCAGACCCCAAGATCCAATTTGCAGGATAAGGTAAATAAAAATAAGTCCACATTAACCTTTCACTACTTATAAAATACGTAAATGTTTGATATCATCCATAATTTAATGTCTTACTTTGTTTTAATGAGGGGAGAAACACTATCAATGAATCCATTAGTATTGGACAACAGAGCATTGATAGTGCAACATAGCCAGAAGATCATGGTGCTCCCCAACATCCCCATCCTAGTGAGGTGCAACCCCAATATGTTCCCGTGACTGAGGCCCACGATGGTAAAATGTCTATATATTAATCATATATTTAATAATTTTGTACTCATAAATTGTGTACTTATAAATTTTGACTTTTTAATGGCAGAGAATGTCATAGTTTATCCTCCTCGACCTAAATATCAGGTGAAGAGGCCGACATCCATTCCAACGATGCCGACTAGAGGACCAGGTAAATAATTACATTGCAATTTTTTTTTTAATATTAATGAACTACTTCAATGCTATTTAAAAATTGGCCATATAAATTTAATATTTTTTATTTTTGTAGGTGATGGCCCCTCACAGTAGCATCCACGTCGTGGGTATGAGACCAAACATACTCGGTGTGAAAGGACTGAAACAACATCAGCTGTTGAAGAGCACCCAGTAAACAAAGACATGGAGATGGATGAATTACTTAAGACTTGGAAAGCACAAAAGAAGACTAAAATAAATTCATGATGTCATGTAATAATTTTATAAGACAGTTATATGTACATTACATAGCTAAACATGTAATGATGCATATAATGCATTGAAATTATGGGTACTCTTTCATCTGATAATATACACAATACTATTTCTATGACTTGTATATATCTGTGAATGCAATTTTGTTATACACTTAATGATAATTTCAGCTTCTCTTATAAGACTTGGTATATATTGATTCAATACTCCTTGATTCAAGATGTGAGAATGCAAGCAAGACCTGATGCCTTGTGCTTTGGCTATGGAGTCTAGGCAACAAATAGAACTTGAATATGCAATATGCAACTTCCAAAATATTGTGACATGATATATGCAACTTTGAAAGTATTGTGACATGTGACATGTGGCAAGCATCTTTTTCCAAACAATGTGCAAACTTTAAACTTGGTGCAACATGCAAAAACAATTTTTTGGGAAGATGCAATAATAAGTTTTAAGGATTAATAATGAGGGGTTGGAAATGGCCATGTCAAACAATTTATAATATTTTTTCATAGCATTACCTTTCTTTTCATTGTGTCTCACATGACAAAGAAACAAAATCACATTGCCATTGTCAATTTATATGTGGAGGGTTATTCAAGGTTTCAAGACTTTCTTCATATTTTCCTACTTTAATACTCTCATGGTCATGCTAATCCATATAGAGGTCCATGATATAAACACTCATTGTTATAATGTTGACATAAATTCCAATCTTCACTTTGTCGATTAGAGGGCACAATTTTGGCAACAATTTAATGTTTTGAGTTCCATGAAATTTATTTTGTTTCTTCAAAAACATTAAGGATTAAACATGAGGGGTTGGAAATGGCGATGTCAAACATTTACTCTTTCACACATGTGCATAATCTCAATCTTCATGTCTATAATATGTGGAGGGTTATTCAAGGTTTCAAGACTTTCTTCATATTTTCATACTTTATTCTTCTCATGGTCATGTTAATCCATATAGAGGTTCATGATATAAACACTCATTGTTATAATTCTTGAATAAATTTAAATATTCACTTTGTCTATTAGAGGGCACAATAATGCCAAAAATGAGAGAGTTTTGACTATATGTCAACTAATTTGTCCCTTTAAAAAAAATTCATTGATGTGCAAGGGAGCACTGTGTCTATGAGAGGTCCTACATGAAAGTAAAAGAGGTCAATATGTAACCTACATATTGAAATATTGATAATTAGTTCATGAAAGTGTCTTACATATTGAAATACAAATTTGGTGGACCCAACAAACAAATTATTTACCACACCGCCTTTCACACAAAATGACACTTCCATCAACAAATAAATAGATGGGATAGTATGTTGAAGTCATTAAGCCAACACAATGGACTCGAAAATTGACTAGGATGGAAATCCATGAAAGCATCTAGAGACAAGCCCTATTAGGGAGCCACAATAATCCTTGAAATTCCAAATAGAATGGCGAAGGATTTATTTTTCAGTGCCTCTCACAATGAGCTTCGCCAAACTTACAACTCATGTTTTTTGTAATATATGTTATTACATATATGTGTAGTAGAATATATATGTATGTTTTATTACACATATATGTAATACAATATATACATTATTACACACACACACACACACACACACACACACCATAACACATCAAATATGTTATTATATCCCAACTCCATATTACAATACTTGACCCACATCCACCTGCAAATATAACAATAGACTAGACCCTATAACAATAGAGACTTGGGACCCATTTGGATGAGAAGGAGTATGAATTGAGACCCAATTGGTCCACTTACTTAATTCATTAGATAAATAATAACATAAAGAGAAAAAATTATTAACCCCATAAACACTTAACAATCAAGTGCTTTTATAACATATCGTATTTGTAGATGATCCCTTGCTAAGTTGAAATCTTGCAATAGGATTTGAACTTAGCCTCGTTGTTAGTTTTTATTTCACATGTAACCAAAGTATGCCAATGCAAAGTGCCTTTGGTTGTCTTGGATGACACCATCATTTATTATTAATCCTATGAAGCACTGTCAAAGTGTAGGTTATGCCAAGTAGGTTTTGGTGTTTTCTAGTATATTGATGATGTCTTAGTGGTGCTTTTATCATTGTCATCAAAAACATTTTAGGGTGGGGTTAATAATACTAAAGGACTTCATTTATACATGAACTAGGCTATAGTCATATAATGACAATGATACTTAAGATGATCATGATGACAATGCCCCTCTTAATAATTAAATACAATATTTTGAATGTTTGGAACTCTTAGGTGGTTATGGTACCTTAGAAAAGTCCAATTTTCATTTTCATTTATAATAACCATGCAATATTTGGTGAGGGGGATCAAAATCCTAGGATGCATTGCTTCAAGGATTTACAAGGAAAATTTATACCACAATGAATTGAGTGTTCCACTTGTGTTAGTTATGGTAGGTTTTGACTCATTCATTGTTAAATCACAATTTAATTGATTCAACTAAATAACCTTAAAAAGAACATGAATTAGGTTTGATTTCATGATATGTACATGAACATCATAAATTCATATCTCACCTTTAAATATCTCACAAATCCTTATTCAGGTAAATCATATAACTTGAATATGGGATTCTAAAAAGGCATATCACTTGGATTCCCCTACTCAGCTACTAGGAAAGTTAAGGTAAAGGAGAAGTACCCTAACGTACCTTATCTTCTACTAGGTTATCACCAAAACCTTGCTATGAAATAATCACCAAAACCTCAACTCACATACCTTCCTTATAGATATCCTAACCTTCCTTAGCTACTGAAAGTATATATATGGTTCCTTAACCTAATTTCTAGTTTAATAACCCTTATTAGGTATAATGGAAGGGGCTTACCCTATTATAACCTAGTCTCAGTTGCACTTACAAGTAAGCCTCCCTCTTAACACATATATCTCTTTTTCTATCCAACATTATTTTGGATCATTTAATTATTTTATTAGATGAGGTGTCACACAAAATTATGATGGATATATCCTTTTATTTCATTGAGATTTTATCCTCTTGATTAAGTTGTTAGGTCAATGCTTTACTAAATTAGTTATAGAGAAGTATTCCCTTCCAATAACAAATTATATTTCAAGTTCAACATGTGGTAAATTAGAGGCTTTAGAATTATAGAAGAAGGATAAATGTTAAATAATTTTGACCTTTTGTGATTTTCCCTCACTAGATTTTGTCTAGGAAATCTTTGTTGAAATTGCAATTTTGGATTGATGAATTTGTTGTTTTTACTAGAAAAATGGATTCAACACCCTAGAATACCCCTACTTCACTTGGATTATGTAATGTTAGCTTTTGATATCTACGATTTCATTAATCGAAAATGATTCCTTCCATATTTGAAGCTAAAAGTTTCAATTTCTCCTCCCATTATTTTGAATAGTTGCAAAAGGGTGACCTCATTAGACATATATATTACACCCTATCATATATCCTTTTATTTTTTAGTTCTCTTTCAAATATCAACTTATATGCTTTCAATGACTAGAGATAATATAAATAGAAATATCCTTTTGGTCTTGTAATAGAGGTCAACCAATGGAAATGGAATTGGATCTTGATCAAAGTATTAGGTGAAGTCCATGAGATACGAACATTGACCAAAGGTAAAACTCCTCACTCTCCAATGCTAGTCCCAAACTCATTGTAGTATCCAAATTTAATTCTCTTGCTAGAAAAAAAAGGTGTTTATATACATAATATATAATTAAATAATATCCCATGTTAACTAGGCTTGGTTAGTTGATAGGTAAAGAAAGGGTGTTGTGATTCTCAACAAAGATTCAAGATTTGTTTGGTTGGTAGGTAAAGAGGGGATGTTGTGATCCCCCCTACAACATGCCATTTAAAAACATGTTCATTTATCATGGATAATTCACCCTCCAACATGTAGTTTAAAAATTACGATGGATAAACATTCTATGGCATTGATTTTTTTCCCAAATGTGAACTATTTCTCACATAAAAAATAATGTTAGAAAGGTAATTTTTCAAGGAAATTAGCCTTGTGTATAAATCATTAAACAAATAAGAAGACAATGTCCTTTCCCAACTAGATCCCCACAAGCTTTGGACTTAGAATGATATTTCTAAATATTCCCAATAAATGGAATGGCTCTTCATTTCAAAGATTCCCACAATATTTGGAATGTGGATAATATTTAAAGATTAATAAAACCAACTGTGTTGAAAATCCATGACTGCATCTAGAGACAAACCTTCTTAGGGAGCCATAAAAATCCTAAAAACTTCGAGTAGAATAGAGAAGCCTTTGTTTTTCAATGCCTCTCGTGATGAGCTTATCCAACCTTACAACTTATATGTTTAGTAAAGATCACACATATAAATATATTTGATATGTATATGTTATCTATTTTAATAACATATCCATATCAAATATATATTGTTACATATATATTTTTTGGTTGACTCATTGAATTTCTCCTATGCCAAACATTCATCAAAATATGTTCTTTTCACTATGTTACATGATTCTACAACTAGAACTCGTCTTTATTGGACAAGACATATTCTCTAGATGTATTAGTAGAACCATAAAAAACACAATTTAATGGATCATTCTTCCTCCTAGGTTAATGTCCCCTTGAATGTGAAAATAAGACCTTCAGATAATTCTTTCAACAAAAGGCATTCTCTATTATAGCATACTTGATTTTTTGAATATAGATGAGGGCCGCTTGAGATGAATTGATAGACTAACTATAAATATTTGAGGGTAACTCTTGATTGGATGTGACACTCCATATTTGTACTCTTAAAATCAAAACTAGATGGTGCTTGATCACATGCAGAGTGATCTACCCATACCTTATTCACTTAAGAGAATTTCCTTTTCTGAAATTTTTTCAAGAATATAATGAACTTCATAGCCTATAATATTCTTCCAATACATGCCCCCTTTCTTCAAACATAAAATATTAATTTTTTTGCTCAAAAATAAAATTTTAATATTTTTTTTTAAATAAATCGTTTTCGTCGCAATTTCGATGCACCATAGAAATCCTGTGAGGAATTTGCTCTAAAAACCACGAAAGTGGTCGTCTCAATTGCGATGAACCATAGAAATATTGTGATGCATTTTCTATACAAATCAAAACAGGTTTCGTCTCAATTGCAACGATCGATACAAATCCTGCGACGAATTTTATATACAAATCACGACAGTTTTCGTCTCAATTGCGATGACCGGTTCAAATCTTGCGAAAAACTTTCTATATAAATCATGAAAATTGTATAGCAACTTCATCGTTATACCCTGTGTTCGTCGCAATCGCGACGAACTCTTCAAAAGTTGATTTGTCGCAATTTTTTCACTTACTTTGCCTATATTGTCGAGTGTGCGACGATTTCCCTACTGTGTCGCTCTTTCGATGAATTCTTTACTTAGTCATATTGGTGATGGTATTTATTTTTTGTTGCAATTGTGACAAATTCCCTACTATCGTCGCTCTTGCGATGTTAATCAAGGTTCGCCGCACGTGCTACGTCACATGAAATGATGTTTGGGAGACTCAAGATTCATCGCAATATCCATGAGATAACGTCACCCACTTAATGATGACCCTTGATAAAGAGTAAGTGACTTATCGTTTGCCAAATTTCTACACAGTAGCCATTCACACAGAACTTCATAATGTATATTTTGATATGATACGTACTATATGTCGATTTGATTTCATGAACAAATTTAGAAATTGATACCATCAATAAATTCATTCTTTACAATTTGGAGGCAACACAACCGTGGGTCGCATTGTAAGAACAAAAGAGGAGGAAATGGGATAGTGACAAGAAAGAATTTAGATGGTTAAATGGTAGAAGAATTCCTTATTTTGATCATTTAAAAGAAAATATTCCAATGATATGCCCCAACAGTTGGGTTTTTGACCATGTCATAGAGAAATACGATGCATCTGGTCATTACCCCCATGCTAAAGAGGATGCACTAAACATAGGAATCAGGTGCAACAACTCAATAATAATCTCTTTGTGTACTTTTTTAACTTCATAATGCACATTTGAATTATAACATCTATATTTTATATTTAATTAGTTGAGTTATTAGACACGTGACACTATGATTTTTTCACTTTTTTATAGGTGGATTTGTTCTCATCTATGTGGGAATATGGACATCATTTTTGCATAGAGGATGTCGATGATGGAAACATGACACAAGACTGTGGAGTGGAAGTCGAGCTCGACCAATCTAGTCATGCTGGCCATCATGATCAAAACCTAATATGGGGGAAGTTAGGTTATGTTGAAAAGATACAAGAGATCACTCGGCTGGACTTCTCTTCTTTCCAATGTGTTATTTTTAGGTGCAAGTGGTGGGACACCTTTGATCAGAATAATGTAAAGGAATATCGTGATAGTGGGATGATATGTATCAACTCTATAAAGATGTGGGATGAAGATAAGGAGCCTTATGTTTTCCCAAAACACTGCAACCAAGTGTTTTTTTACCCAAATGTGTTGGATAGGGATTCATTGTTCATATTAAGACATGACCCTAGATCAAAACATATTTTTGAGAACAACAATGCTATCATGCCAAGAAAGGAAGATAATGCAGGTGATGACAACATAGAGTGATATGTACATGTTTTATTTCATCAATAATATTGTTGTTGTATATTTTTGTTATATTTATTTTGCTAATTATATTGTTTTTTATTCATCTTGTGACAAAGGAAATAGAAAGTTAATTATAACAAATATTTGAACAATTTTAGTTGGTTAACAATCAATTTGATGTGTAATGTGTTTGTCTTTCAAATTATTTGTGATTGGAGGGAATGATTGATTGAAAGAGAATTTTATATTGTTAATTGAAGATATTTATATGTCGTTGCATGTTTAATTATATAAAATTTTAAGAATTATTTTCATGATAAATTCGTAACAATATGTTTTTAGAAAAATTTCGCCAAACATTTTATAATTGGCATTTGATATAAATGGTAAGATTCACAAAGGTTTTAACACTTAAAACTAAGTATTTCCAATTGTGAAATCTTGAAAACGTTAAACGAGTTGAACTTTTAATGGGATATGAAATTCTACTTTCTCCATATAAAGTTTTATGATGTTGAAAAAAAGTTTAGATATTCAATGGTAATATTTTAATTTACATAGTTTCTTATTTATCCTAATATTCTATGTTGATATTAGAAGTAATAATATGGCCGATATTCATGTTTAATAGTACAACCTTTTTTATGATATGTTAACATGATAATTCAAAAATTAAGTTTATGTTCATGTATTTTCTAGATTTAAAAGTAAGATTAACGAAAAAAATATGGTTTATAATTTAAAAATTAAATTTCTAACATGATTTTGTGATAATTTGGTTTTTAACTAAATGTTTGTTAGTTTACATACTTTTATCATTGTTTTTGGAAATATTTATAAAATCATGCCCCTAATGTTGAGTAAAACCACAATTAATGAAGTAATTTAAAATTTGATAGCAATCAACTTACGAAATAATGACAAAAATAACAATAGGAATATTTCCATCCATAAAATTTGAGGGCCAATAGAATGTTTATCATTGGAGATCATAACTTTTTATAATAAAGAGTAATTAGTACAATGGAAAATAACATTTATCCATATGTAATTTGTTTTTTGAAAAAATAATTTAGTTAGAATGAATATGTATGAACTATCTATGCAATAGAAAAATGTTTATGGTAATTTTACAATTATAGATTCAGCCATATTGAACTTTGTTATTTATAAAAATATAATTACATTTTTTTATTTAAATTAAGTCTTTATGTTTCATATATAAAATTTTGATATAAGTTCATCAATACATAATTTATAATAAAGATCATTTAATAAAAATAAACATCATGATGATAACCATCTAAGAAACATAAACATCATCTAAAGTACACATTTAAATTCGCTAACATCATCTAATTATATGTACCTCTAGCACATATAAACATCATTGATTAGCTGGCACACAAATCTAATAATCTAACAGGGCATCATCATTGTGATCACATCTAACAAAATACAAGCATTGTCTAACATCATCATCACACACATCTAACAAGCATCATTTAACATACACATCTATCAAACACATTTAACAAACATATCTAACATGACCTAACAATGTACACATCAACATCATCATGATCAATAGGAAAATTGCATATCTAATGAACATTTTTATAACATACACATTTATCAAGAACATTTAACAAACATATCTAACATAACCTATAAATATACACATCAACATCAACATATAAATTAAGTACATCAACATGAACAAAAAAAATGCACCATATCTATATCTATATCTATATCT
>ML781520.1:812526-828887 GCA_009831015.1 Picea engelmannii | reverse complement strand
ATATATATCATAAACAAGTCAAATAATTGTTATAAGATATCTAGTCCAGTCGATGAGATAATCATATCTACAGTAGTAGTGGATGCTTGGTCTGTAGTAGAAGATGATGGATGGTCAGGAGGAAGTGGTTGGTCGATTCTCTAATGAGAAATAGGCGATGGAGGAATATGTGTTGTTTGCTCATCTGGGTGAGGTGGAGGAGGAGGAGGAGGAGGAGGAAGAAGAAATATAGGTGTTGCCTTCTCATGATCTAGGTGAGGTAAAGGAGGAGAAGGAGAAGGATGAATAGGTGTTGTCAGATCATCTAAGTGAGGCGAAGGAGGAGGAGGAAATGGAGAAGGATCATGGCCACCCTCATCAATTGATGGGGTACTATACAAACGAGTACTAGAGGAAGGGTGTGTATCAATGACAACCCTCCTCCCTTCTAGTAGTCCCGAAGCTCTGATGATATGACACATAAGATGCATCATATCACGCAACATCTCCCTCCAAAGTGTCAAGAGCATATGATATTCCTTAATGTCTCACATAAGCATAAGGAGGACTCCCAACTCAACCAAAAGTGTACAGATTTGATCGCCCAAATCCACCTTTAATCTGGTATCTAACCTACAGTGTATGCCGTCGGGTATCTCCACCCGAGGACCTTGGCCTACCGCAGCCTCAGGCATCATCTCCTCATCAACATATGGTGGGGGAGGAGGCACCCCCCTAATGAATGTACCAATATCTACAAAATATATAGTACACAACAATAAAAACACAGTTTCATTAAACAAATTAATAAAACAAGTTAAATAACATATTATAATTAATTTAATTCTAATTAAGTAAGACAATAAAATGAAACTAGATCAATTTAAACAAAACACTAATGTTACCTCTATCATCTGGTGGCTCATCCGATGTGAAGAGGATTTTTGGACATCCTCACCAATCTAAGCCTGCGTAAGGATATGACATCATCACTAACATCTGATCGGCCTCACTAGCTAGTAGCCCCAGTGAGTTAGTGGAAATCATGGTTGGAAACTCTAGTCGACCCCTCTTGGATATCATCTCACCCCACATGTGCATCTGCTCCTGAATCATCGACCTAGTAGGCTAACGAAAAAAAGTAGGCCTCATCTATGGAAACCTCTCAAAAAATAAACAAAACAAATCGAAAGCAAAAGGGAAGTTCTCCCTCCCATGTATCATAGAATGACATATATCTAGAGATATACAAAACTGTCAAAAAAAATGGCAGACCATCTAATACATAGTGGCCTCTGTACCAAAGAATCAACATAATACAAAATATGGAAACTAATGTGTTTCCCATAACTAGGAAAGTGTGTAATTTTTGTCACTAACAGTGAGAGATACCTAAACTCCTCTACACAGAAAAAACTGATCCGTAGCCATCCACCAGACACCTCAAAATTAGCTGGGGAAAGTACATCAACCCCAATATATTGTTGATAGTACATGAGCTAACTCTTTGTTGCAACACCTATTGGGACATCAGGGAACTGGGGAAAATCCTCCCCTCTCTTAGATATACCAGTGATAAAATACATATACTCCTTAGTGGGATGGTACCTATAATCATGAACCACATGGAAAGCATGTCAATGTACATCCCATTGATGGATCAACCACATCAACAACTTTGAGTTCCCCTTCATGAATGTAGCATCCTCATAGTACTTAAGGAGTCCTACATTCCTTAAGAGAACACGAGTCACTGTGATAATAGGGTGAGGGTAAAAATCCATCTCACTCTCCCTTGCCTCCCAATCTCGTACAACAATGTACATGTGAACCCTTTGCTCCTACTGTTGTTTCTCTCTCCGGTGACATCTCTGTATGATTAACATATGAAATACATTCTACTCATACATAAAACATACAAAAATATACTAAATGAGAAATTTATTTATAAATATGGAAAAATAACTTCCTTCAAAAAATAAGTAAATTTCATCATCGGTGCGCCCATGTAACATAGCGCACCGTATAAAAAAAATTATATTATTTTACGTGGTGAATTGTTTAACCTTACCACACTGACGTGTTAAGGTTATCACTTGCACCAGTGCATTAAGGTTATCCTATGCACCGCCTAAAATAATAACAAATTAAAATCCTAAAGCACCGTAAAACAATTTAAAAAAAAACAATTAAGGCGGTGTGTATAATTTCCCTACATGTGTCGGTGCTCTTTAGGAAAGGAGATGCATTGCACCACTAATTTTTTTAAATTGATAATTACAAAACTTTGGCATTTTGGCTCTAATTTTTTCGATGGTGCATTCAAGTCATTCAGCTTGCACCGTGGCGATGCATCTTGAAAATTTACATGGTGCACCACAACACAATGCCACATTTTTATGGAGGTGCATTGGTCAACATTAAAGAACAAATGAGCACATTTACAAATGCACCGTGTAAACTCACGTGGTGTGTCGTTTACCGTAATGCCTCGGTGTGTTAACTGTAATTATACACACCGCCAAAATTAGCTATATTATTTTATGTGGAGCATCGGTAAACGGACGCATCAGTGCATTAATTTTTACCAACACATTACCATAAAAATGTGTCATTGTGTTTTGGTGCACCCTGTAAATTTTTAAGGTGCACCGTTCGCGGTGCGAGCCGAGCGACTCGATAAGAAAAGAATTAAAATAGTGGAAATTTAACTCAATTTTGAATTTGAATCTGCTAAAATATTAAGTTATAAAGAAACAAAGAGATTACCTAGACATTTTGTCATTGGGGAGGCATGGTTTCCACATAGTCAAAAAAACCAAATTTTCCCACTGTTTCGCAAAATTTGAAAGCCACGGACAGAGAAATGAACGGAAGGAAGGAAAACAATGGAAGCGCTGATGGCAGGGTGCTTCAAATATACAAAAGGTGCACGGGTTCTTGAGATATCTACATCACTTAAAAGGGCAAAAATGAATTTTATGGCCGGTATTTGTTTTTATTTAAACCATGTTTTGTTGTGCTCGATTAATAGACACACCAATGTGTCAGTATTTATGTAGCACACCAGATTTTATTTTTTTACAAATAACCCGAACACAATGAGTTATTTTAGAGCACTGGTGCTCACCGATGCATTCGTATACTGTGGAGCGCACTAGAGTATATTTTTTTGAAATAATCCTACAATGGTGCATAATTTTTTTATTTAACCATATCATGATGCACTCGATTATTAGACTTGCTCATGCTTTCATTTTTACCTAGCACACCAGACTATTATTTTTTTAAATAACCCTACCATGGTGCACACTTTTAGGATTATACAAGCACCGATGCATTTAGTTTAAATATACGCATCGGTATGCTTTAAAATTTGTCTGAATTTTTATTTGCACATAAAATAATATATTCATCTTAAATTATCTTTAAATAGTATATTCATTATAATCACACACAATTGTGAATTAACAACTAATATAGATTAGAAATTTCCAATAATATAGATTACAAATTTCGAGTAATATAGATTAGAATTTTGATAGACTGAGCTTGTTGTAGACTCAAGGATTTGGTGAACTCCCAACTATATTATAAAAGGGAAATCATAATAGATTAGGACTTTGAGAGACGATTATGATCATTGACAGTGAGATCAAGGTTATGATCATTGACGATGAGATCACATAGGTTATGATCATAGACAATCATACAAGGTTATGATCATTGAGATCACACAAGGTCATAATATGCATTAACCATAATGATTGTGATATGGGAAGGGTGATCCATATGGTAGTAGGTACCCATGGAACAAGATTCCCATCATGGACATCATGGACACATGAACTCAAATTGTCATCATAATCACACACAATTGTGAATTATCCACTAATATATATTAGAATTTTGTTAGACAACCTGTTAGTTGGGAGTTCACCAAATACTTGAGTCTTTAACAGAGCTTCAGATAGGAAAAATTTGCACCGGTGTAGGGCGCTTCAGAGATACAAGCGATGCACCGGTGCTTGAGAACTATGTAGCACTGAAAAGGGTAAAAATTAATTTTACTGTCGATAATTTTTTTAATTTAACCCTTTTATGGTGCACTCAATTATTAGATGCACTAGTGCCTCTGTATGTAAGTAGTGCATTGGAGTATATTTTAAAAAAAAATTACAATGGCGCACCATGTTTTGAGAGAAACTTTGTGCACCGGTGTGTTCATGTTTAGGTAGCACACCATCATATATAAAAAAAATTAAAAATAACCCTACCATGGTGCACAATTTTTGAGAGAAATTGTGCACACTAGTGCATCAGTGTTTATGTAGCGCACCAGAGTATATTTTTGTTTGAAATAACCCTACTACGGTGCATCAATGTTGATGGTACCAGTGCGTCCATGGTATAAAACACACTAGTGTTTTATGTATTTATAAAAGCACCGTAAAAAAACATCCGCTAAAACCTTCGCCCGCTGACCTCTGCTAGTGTGCTCCACTATAAACAGATTTTTGGGCTATTTTTATAGGGGCATCCGCAAAAACCTATGCTAAAGGGTCTTTTCCTTATAGTGTGTCTCTCAAAATATCTTATGTTGGCTACACTCTGTACTTTGTTTCTTGCATGTTTAATACACCATGACAAAGCATAGTCGATATAGTTAATATAAAGGTTTCTTTTTTGTTCCATTAGTGATAACACGAGTGAATTTAAACAACATAGATACTTACAAATTGTTCAATTTAACCTTGATACTTGAACATATACTCACAACCCATATTTAACCCAATGTCAATCAATTCTTCAATTGGATCTTCTTTATATGTTAGCACATATTAGAAGGCATCCATGGACAAGTGTAAATTAATTATTTAAATATAAAAATCACAAAAATTATGAAATTTTAAGGCCAAAAGTATAAGTACTCACAAACTTTGTAATCAACCATTTTCTTCATCATCGTTTTGTCTTATGTGTTGAATGGGTTTCATTTTTTTCCTTTTCTGCATAAAAAACAATTGAAAATTAGTATTTCATGTGATAATGAAATTTGATGTACATAAAAGAATAAATATTAAATGATTACATACCTATAATGCAGGTTGTTGTTGGGATGGCTCCTCCCATGATGCAATTATGTTAATTTATTTTACCATCTTCTTGTACATTCTTTTGGACATCCCTACTGGCATGTATTGGTTTTCCCCTTGTTTGTATTTTGGAATTTGCATAATCTTCCTCAAAAATGAAAAACACAATTAAAAAAAAATTAAATGACATGAAATTAAATATAGCAACAAAAATTAATTTCATAATTTGTGGGACATATTATAGAAAAACATGTTTAGTAACAATACTTTTCAAATGTTTATTTTTTTGTTATTGTAAGTTTTTGTTATTGCAAGTCTCATGGGTGCCATTAACCATTTCTCTGTAAACACTTCATGTAGTTTATATATAACTTGATTCTTGGAGTCATTGGATTTATTTTTGTATTGTGAGTGGAAATTACATCTGTGCATTCTTTCCACTATATCCCTTGTAGTTTTGTAAAAACAAACCCCCTCTTGTTAGCTTTAGCACCACTCCAGATGAATTGAGGACCAAGTCATCATCATTTACATCCTTCAAAATATTTATCTTCTAAGGAAGACATTATGTTCCCTCACTATCGATCCCTGCACGACATTATAAAAATGTGAAATCGAGTGTTTAAAACACGTTAGCGGTTAATGTTAAGAAATTCATTTTTAGTAAAAAATCAAAGAAAAAATTCATGATGATTACCTTTTGATCCACCTAATTCCTCTATTTGCAACATTTCCATAAAATTTTTATGATCTTTTGCACTCAGATTTTGAACAATCTTATTGAATTTCTTCAAGTTTTTGCTCTGCATGACACTCCCTAACCAATACACATCATTAATTTAAGCCTACACATTATTAAAATGTATTAGTTTTTTAATCAAACTTAAAGAATTTTTCTCGTTTTCTTGTTGGGATGAGATATCATCATGCTCATTGCAATAAGTTGTTTTCCTTGAACTTATATCAACCATCTTATATAAAAAAAAAACCAAAAATCATCAGATATAAAATTTATAAAATATTTTTTACAAAATAATATTTCGATGTGTATAGTAAAAAAGTATGAACTGGTGAACTAAACATATGTATACACACTGATATTTGATTACGATGTTGTTATGGAATTGAAAATTTTGGTGGAGGTAGGTGGGAAGGAGAGGGTGAAGGATGGGAGGGGAAGGAGTAGTAGAGGGAGGAGGGAGATAAGGGAATGTAGGAAAGGGAGATACGATGGGAGTGAAGTGGAGGGGTGGATGGGAGTGGAGGGAAGAGAGGGCATAGAAGTAAAGAAGGCAAAGGAGAGGGTCAAAGGAAGAAGGAGGTAGAGGTGAAAATGGAGAGGAAGGAGGAGGAGGATGCATGGGGATGAAGAGGGTGGATGATATGTATTATCACTTAGGATTGATCATATATCCCTCCTCCAACCTCTTCATATCTGTTGTCATAAGAGATTTGGGGAGAATTGGATCGTCACTTCCTAAGAGGTTATTTTTATCCTCTTCCCTCTTCATATCCCTTGCAATACCTCCTTCATTCTTCCTTCACTCCTCTCCTCCACCTCCTTCATTCTTCCTTGCATTATTTACATAATTATGGAACGAGGACTTATTTACATAGAAATACTTGTCCATCTTCATCAAGAATGTCTAGCTTGGAAGATCATATGATTCTCAATGTTATAATGAATGAATTTCTAAGTTGTGGTATTTTTTAATTGTGTTAACAAAAATGCAGGACCTGAGTCAAATAAAGAAGAAGACATGGGTAATTCATTAGCATTGGAGTAGATGCAAATAATTTTGACAATCCTATATAAAATGAGGACTCGAGTCAAAAGTGAAATATAAATAACTAGAGTTAGAGGTATTTTAGAACAAGTGTAGAAAGTATATATTCTATTGGTTGTTGTTCGAGTAATTATCTTTCAAATTTTAGTATCGATGCTATATAGAGGTTATAAATTTAACAAAATGATTATATTAAAAATTGTATTAAGACAAAAGGACAAGAAGGGATATGAGTTTGGTAATATATTGGAAAAATTAAAGTTTTCATAGTGGGGTTTCAAAAATTATTTTTCATTGAGAATATGAGATTGGAAAATTTATTGAGAAGAAAAAAAACGTAGTTCAAGTACGATTATAGAAAATAAAATTTCCATTTCTATGTGAATTTTTTTGCATTGCAATGAATGAACATGTTATTTCAAACATATGGAAAACATTTCCCAAATAAATATATTATTCACCTTTCTCACAATTTTTCAAAGAACGAAGCATACAAATGGTATAAGGAAGAAAAGTAAAGTTATGATTTGTGTTGTTTTTCATATTCATATTAAACAAGACCATGGGCGAAAGAAAAGTAAAGTTATGATTTGTGTTGTTTTTCATATTCATATTATACAAGACTATGGGCCATTGAATACAAGAATGTAAACATTCCAAGGAATTTTATAATGGGAATTTTTTGAACTTATGCAAACTTGAAAGCTAAGAAGAAAATTGCAAAAGGAAAGGAAAGGAAAGAGGTAAATGGTTGCTCATTTCTTAGTTAAAATATATCATAAGTAAAATACAAACACTATGATTCATTGTTATTATTATAGTTAAAATATATCATAAGTAAAATACAAACACTATGATTCATTGTTATTATTATAGATGATGATCACATTTAATTTTTTCAATATAAACAAAAAAGAATTGTTGATCACTTCAACAACACCAAGGGAAACAAGCATGGGAGTGCAAAACATTGACAAAGCGTAGAAGAAAGTGTTATTACAATGCTGAAAAATACATAGTTTTTTATGATAAATGGTATGGACCAAAAGAAGATATTGATTCCTCACTTTTCTTGTGTTCTTAAAAATTTCAAGGAAGAGAATTTTGTATAGGTCAACATAGTGGGTTGCATGGTACTTAATAAGACATAATGTCCTAAAATATTATATATCGATACCACATGATCCAAATATATTGACCTTGATAATTCATTAGGTTCTTATTAATTGGAAATATCTCATGAAAAAAATTCCATATATGCAATTGAATAAGACATGGAGAGAAAATAAACATCAGGTTGTTCTTGCATATGTTTCATTGCTTGTTGAATTTAGGGTGTTCAACAAAATGAAGTTCAACTTCCTAATTATTGGCACATTCATAATTATATTGATCAAATTTTTAATCAATTCTCTATTAGCTTGAGAAGGAAGAATGCATGGAGAAATCCCAGTTTAAAATCTATAGTTACACAAACCTACACCCTTACACCTATTTTTTGTATTTGTGAACAAGGTATGTTCTAGTGACACAGAACATGATCAATGTATTGCAAAGGTAAATGATTATAGCTTTCAATACCACTTCTTGAGAAAAACGTTTTGACAGAAGGGAACTTCTTTGGTGGATGAAGTATTATGAATCACTTAAATGGTATCCATCTATAGGTATGCAATTTTTAGTCCATGTTCATGATCATTCAATTTATTGTGCGGGGCTTACATTCCTCACTATAAAAAACTATACTAATATTACAAGAATGGTAGAGAATAGATTGATTATTTAGCATGTGTTGAAGAAATACACGATTCAATTAGGGAATTCCATAATTACTTTGAGGGAGATGATATGGTTCAATGGGAAAAGTTATAGGATCAACATAAAAGCCTCATTTCAGAGGAAAATTTTGAATACACATTTCCCAATTAAAGTTGGCCTTCATCAAATTGTCTAGGCATGAAAATATAATAGAAACCAGTATCTTTTTTCCTATCATTGAAATCCAATGAAGGGAATTGTATCTAGGTTCAATACATGCAAGAAAGAAATATCAAAATATATAGAAAATGTGAAATGGAAATGTGGATGAGCTTAGAGTTGGTGTTATGATTGTTGTTCCTCTAGGCGATGATGAGAATAGTCATCCATTTTGGATTTATAAAGTTGTGGATTTATCTTTCCATGATAAGAAAATAAATTGCATCATAGTGCATTGGTTTCATACTACAACAAGTGATAGTTTTTGTGGTATTTACAAAACAAAAGTATTGGATTGCTCCATAAAAGTTCAAGGAAAAAATGAATTTCCAAAAGCAAGCTACATATTGGAAATAAAGAAATAGATAATATTAATAGATTGGCATGTGACTTTGAATTAACAAAAGGTGATTGGATTCATAAAACTACACAATCAATCTTTCAAGAAAAACTCTCTACACAATAGTACATCGATAATGAAGCTAGAGGGTCAATAAATTTATTGTATGGAAATATAGTTCCTAACAAGGAACATTTTAAGGGTCCATACTTATATTAAAGTGTAGAAACCTTGGTAAATTTTACTAATTCTTAAAATTCCAACCATAAAATGTTTGACAATATTTTTGTAAAAATATTAAAATTTCTAAGGATATTGTATAGTTTCTAGACAATTTTGGAAATTTTGAGTAAAATACTTTTATGCTATAAAATTTGGATGAATAAAATGGAAATTGGTGAGTTGTTTTTTCAAAAAAACATGGAAAATTAGCCCATGGGAAAAAATTAGCCCCTAAAATTTTCTGTGGTTCCAAATGACGAAGATTGTTCCGATTCTTCCTAAACTTGAACATATTGTTTTTTCATAATTTTTAAGTAATGGATCATGTTTGTACTTTTGTTTCATCAAAATGCATGAATATTTCATTATGGGATGATGTTGGAAATTTTCAACATCTTAGAAACAATTTTTTTACACATATATATTCTTTGATTCCATGAAATTTTATGATACTTTTAAAGATAACATTTTTTTAGAACCTAATTTTTTTTAGCGCACAGTTAAATTAATGATTTGAAAACTAATTTGTGTGTGTGTTTGTGTGTGTGTGATCGAGATTATTTAGAAAACAAAATTAATCTATAAACATAAAGGTAAAGACATGAATATATTGCAAGGAGAAAAATAATGCAACAAAAACCAAATTTTATTGATGAATGAAATGGAAAAAGACTATAAAATGGAAAGCAATACACAATAGAAACAATGAAGGTAGCTTATCTGCAAAGAGATACATGTTTTATATGATCATTACCAAGAATACATTACAAGATACATAAACTCCATTTTAACATAAAGTATGATTCCCAAAGATACGAAAAACCCTAAATATCTAAAACATTAACCCTAGGAAATGGCATGGCAAAAGGAATGTGGGATCCAAGGAGGCTAGTTGATACATCAAATTCTTGGGACCATATTGTTTACATACAAACTTGTTTACATGTGATCAAATATTTCATGGCCTATTTCAACCATAAAAAAATGCAAGGGAAATTCCCAAAAAAAACACTGGAGATTCGGTGATGCAGGAGCATCTCCCAGTTCAAGCGAGCCAGCGTGGAACGCAAGTGGACAACTGGACAGACCAACACGAATTTTGAAATCACCTTGAGAATTGATGGACCATCTTAAATGACGCCATTAAGATGAAGCGCACTTGTAAATGTAATCGGGACCTTGAGCCATACGCTGTCATCCTTAGTAGGTAGGAGGCATTTAAGATAGTTAATGCAGGTAGATAGAAAATAAATTCTAGATTAGATTGTTTGAGAGCCCAAGAGGGAAATGGGATATAGACACCCACATTGTGCATTGTAACATAATTTTGAGCATTGAGAAGAAGAGCATGCAGAGAGCTGTGTAACAACACCCATGTACAAATCTTGAATTAATAGAAGGAAATTGATTCAAATTCATGACGTTGTGTTATTCTCTGTGTATGTATGTTGATTGATATGCTCATAGATGTTTGCTTCCTGTTATGCATTTGTTGTTATGATGTGTATATGATTTCATGTGTTGATATTGAAGTCTAAGAGGAAGTGGAATGAGTTTCAACGGTTTCTCTATCTGAGAAAGAATTCCTGCAAGGAGTGCAGTTGAAGGTGTCTGCAAGGAGTGCATTGACAGAAGGCTTAGATAGTTTAACTTTTGTCCTCATTCACCCAAAAGTGCAGTTAGCACAGGAGCCGTGCAAGGAGTGTGCAGGCTAAGGAAAGTCTCAGTTGTGAATCTGAGTGAAGCATTGAAGGACTGTTGTTGCAGAAGTGCGCAGAGTCGAAGGTATTCAGCACTTGGAAGTGTCTGAGAGTTGCCGCAAGGAGTGCGTGCAAGAATCTTCTCTAAGACTCAGAGTTGTGAGAAAGATCAGGAGGGATAAATCCTTTGAATCTATTAAAGGTAGCACAAAGAGTTGGAGCATATCGAGTGACTCAAGAAGACGGAGGTTTGGGTTACAGTTGATTAAGTCCAGGAAGGAGTCCTTGGTTCATTTCGTGAACGTATCGAGGAGGAGGAGACAGATGATCAGGATCTTGTGGAGAGGATTTGCGGAATCCCGCCAGCCGTCAGATCAGACAGAGGAGTGGGGAGGCTATGAATGCATTCATAGTTCTAGTTCCAGAGGTGGTGAGTCATCGGATCATCACCCAGTTAACCGTCAACCGTCTGGTTCGATAGGAGTTGCACAAGATTTAAGTCTTCATGAGCAGAGGGAAACCCCTGAGAAGACATCGGGGATTTGGTCATCGGGTTTCATACAAGTGAAGTGATTAGACTTTGAATTTGGGAAAAGTCTGAGGTTCGATATGAACCGTCCATCATTTGGGACGCGTGTTAGAATATCTGGCGAAGTTGGAGTTCGGCGTATTGGAGGTCCTGAGGACAGGATACTCTTACAACTCGGAATCGCGAATTTCGATTCTCCGACAAGAGGAGAGCGTCGTGACCGACCCAATTGACATCATTTCGTCAGAACGAGGCATCAAGTATTTGAAGTCGCAGAGGCCCGAGAGCATATCAGGGTCGTTCATCTCTAAGGGACGCGTGGTGACAATCAAGGCTATCAGGGGAAATCCCGACAGGGAAGCCAAATCGACGTATCGGGATTCGGTGTTTTGTGAATCCTGAAGACAAGTAAACCAGAGCATTTGATATTGTGAATCATGAATTAGTGAGGAGATGCGAGGACCGTCCATCCTTGAGGACACGTGGGCGAGATCGAAGCCTTTGAGAAATTCCCCGAAAGGAAAAGTCAATTGTCGGGAAATCGAGAGTCGGGAAATTGGGGATCCCGCGGACAAGAGACTCAATACATATTGACACTTGAAACCCCGAATCCCGATAAGATATAGGATTGTGGTCACATAAGGTAGGGTCATGTGGAATGGGGGCATAGCCAGGAGGGGCTGAAGCCAAAAGGAAGCACATCAGGATATCAGAGATCGGAGATTTGAGGAAGCAAGTGTTGGTAAGAGCTGTAACGAGCTGGACAGAGCTGTGGATAAGATCTTAACAAGGATTCCAGGGGAGAATCAAAGGAGCCACTCCAGCTCGAGGGTAATTTGGAATGATCCTTAAGACCGGAAGGTCAGGCGCGAGACCTGTACAGATCTTGGATACAGGGCTGTAACGAGCATGACAGAGCTGTGGGTAAGATCTTAATAAGGATTCCAGGGGAGAATCAAAGGAGCCACTCCAACTCGAGGATAATTTGTAATGATCCTTAAGACCAGGAGGTCAGGCGTGGGACCTACTGAGGTAGGTGCCTAGAGAGATGCCATCAAGTGGTATCAGAGCTTAGAAAAGCATATTTTCTTTCTGTAGCAGAGAGGGAGAAAATTCACCATTCCACCGAGAAGAAGAGATAGACAATCACCCAATCCAGAGGAGGAAAGGGAAATGTCCAGAGGAAGGGGTAGATAGGTGTAGATTCCAGAAGTAGAAAGAGATCTGCATAACATACGCGCCAGACTTGTGGACATGGAAATAAGACAAAGGCACTCAGCTGATGTAGGAGATATCAGTGAGTTTGAAAGTGAAGGTGATGTTGGACATGGAGAAGAAGAAGTCACAGCAAAAGATGCAGCAAATGAACACTTGCTTAAAGCTGTTGCAAGAATGGGTGCAAAGGCGAAGATGGACATTCCAGTTTATGAGGGAAATGTGGATGTAGAAGAGCTTCTAGACTAGATTAGAGCTCTAGACACCTACTTTGACTATGAAGATATCGAAGAGGAAAAGAAAGTCCAACATGTTATCATGAGATTAAAAGGACATGCATCCTTATGGTGGGATGAACTACAAGCGGATAGGCGTTGCTAAGGCAAGCAAAAAATTAAGAGCTGGGATAGGATGATAGCGAAGATGAAGGCGAAATTCATTCCCAGGTACTATCAAATTTCTATGTTCAGGAGGATGTAGAACCTGAGACAAAAGATGATGACAGTGAGAGAATATACTGAGGAATTTTATAGGTTGAATATCAGGGCAGGTCATCACGAAAGCAATGATGAAAAATTGGCCAAGTATATGAATGGCCTGAGATATGATATTCAGGATGAGATGAGCATGGTAACCATCCGGACTGTGGAGGAAGCTTATCAGATGGATTTGAAAGCTGAAGAGAAGCTGATTCGAAAGTAGAGTCAGAGGGGTAGAGGCAGAAGTCAGCCCAGAGGCAAATCAGTTGCCCAGGAAAGAACCCAGAAGCCCAGGGATGATTGGAAGAAACCTCAGGCATGGACAGAGAGAGATGGAATCTCACAGCGAGGGAGATATGCTGAATAGATAGGACAACATACTGAGCAGAGAGGAGATTATGCTGACAACAACACTTTTCCTCGTACTAGAGGTAGAGGAAGAGGAAAAGGTGGAGTAATCACATGCTTCACATGTGGAAAGAATGGACACAAGTCTTACGAGTGTCTAGAGAAAAGGAAAGAAACTAGAGAAACTCACATCATTGAGGCATAGAGGCGAGATGCTGAGGTAGAAGACGCTGAAGGCGAAAGATCACTGATGATGCGAAAATTCCTTTTGACACCAGAGAAGGAGGTGGAGAATTCAGTGCAGAGAAACAGTCTTTTTAGGACTTCTTGCAAGACCAAAGATAGGGTATGCAAGGTCATTGTGGACAGCGGTAGCACGAACAATCTCATTTCAACCGATATGGTAGAAAAGCTAGAGTCGGAGACGACTGATCATCCAAGTCCATATAAAGTTTCGTGGCTACAAAAAGGACATCAGGTAAAGGTCACTAAACAGTGCTTAGTTGAATTTAAAATAAGAGGATATAATGATAAGATTCTGTGTGATGTCATTCCCATGGATTTTTTTCATCTACTACTAGGTAGACCATGGAAATATGACAGAAATGTGATTCATGATGGGCGAATGAACACATACACCCTTGAGAAGAATGGTAGGACACACATGTTGCGACCGATAAAGGATAAGGAGGTGAAACCGGAAGTGAGAAACATTGTTCTTCTCATGAGTGGGAAGGAACTCCTTACCGAGGTTAAGAAGGAGGATCCACAGTTCATTGTGGTCAGAAAACCAAAAATTGTTCTGACTAGCACAAGAGTGGATGATTTACCAGAGTAGGTTCAGGAACTGCTGGAAGAGTTTGTTGACATTGTAGTGGATGAATTACCTCGTTCGTTGCCACTGATCAGAAGTGTGAGTCATCACATTGATCTCATACCAGGAGCCAGTTTACCAAACAAAGCCGCGTACAGATTGACGCTGCAGGAGAATGAAGAGGTTAAAAGGCAAATCCAGGAGTTATTGGACAAAGGTTTGGTTAGAGAAAGCTTGAGTCCATGTGTTTTTCCGACAGTACTCAGTCCGAAGAAAGGCAGAGGCTGGAGGATGTGTACTGATTCAAGGGCGATCAACAAGATAACCATCAGGTACAGATTTCCATTGCTGAGGATGGATGATCTGATGGACTGCTTGAGCGGAGCCAAGTATTTTTCAAAGATTGATTTGAAAAGCGGGTATCACCAAATTCGCATGAGAGAAGGTGATGAATGGAAGACCGCATTCAAAACCAACGAAGGGTTGTATGAATGGCTTGTTATGTCATTTGGCTTAACAAATGCCCCAAGTACCTTCATGAGGTTGATGAACGAAGTCCTGAAGGAGTTCATCAGGAAATTTTTCATTGTGTATTTGGATGACATACTGGTTTTCAGTAAAATAGTAGTGGAGCATCTGAAGCATTTGCCTACAGTGATGCAGAAATTACAACAGGAGAAGTTGTTGATAAACATGAAGAAATCCTCATTTATGAAGACAGAGCTCGTTTATTTGGGATTTGTTATTTCAGCAAATGAGTTGAGGATGGATCCAGATAAGGTAGACGTGATCAAGAATTGGCCATCACCAAAGAACATATTCGAGGTGAGAAGTTTTCACGGACTGGCTAGTTTCTACCGAAAATTCATCAAGAATTTCAGTGGAATTAGCACAGTGATGATGAACACAGTGAGGAAAAGACATAAATCTTTTCACTGGACTGAAGAGGCTGAGAAAAGTTTCAATCTGTTGAAGAGGAAGATCAAGGAACAACCAGTTTTAGTGTTGTTGGATTTCCAAAAGACATTTCAGGTGAAATGCGATGCAAGTGGATTTGCGATAGGGGTTGTCTTGAGTCAGGAAGACAGGCCAATAATGTAAGGTAGCTAGAGAGGTAGTGGGGGGGCCCAGAGGGCCCATAGTAATAATAGTGGAGGTCATTCAATGTAAGGTGGACTAGGTCCACTATGTTATTAAATAAGGCCCACTATGATAGTTAGATATAATAAATGGGTAATTAGATATAATAAATGTAAGAGGACTTCTTAGAAGGTTCTACTTCTAGAAGATTCCTCCTCTAGAATGTTCTTAGGTGATGGTACTGAATGAAGCAAAGATAAAATATTCCACTTATGATAAGGAATTTTATGCTATCATATAGGCATTGAAGAAATGGAGGCATTACTTGATTCCGAAGGAATTTGTTTTATACAGTGACAACCATACATTACAATTTGTGACTCAACAGGAAAAGTTGAATCAGAAACATGTTAAGAACCTAAATAGATCTACCAATATAATAACCACAAATACTGAATATACAATAGATCCACAAATCAAGATAGAAGAAACCACACTTTATTATTACCAAACCCTTGAGGTAGGGAAACACCATACAATGGATCCTATTATGGAAGGGATCCTCTCCCGTTCACTTGACTCTTCGAGGGGGCATCCTCCTATTGAGCTACCGCTCCAAATACAATACTTCTCTTCATGTATCATTACATTCCTTGAACCCCTTTATATAGTGCTACCATCACCTAAGAACATTCTAGAGGAGGAATCTTCTAGAAGTAGAACCTTCTAAAAAGTCCTCTTACATTTATTATATCTAACTACCATAGTGGGCCTTATTTAATAATATAGTGGACC
>ML781520.1:796998-812213 GCA_009831015.1 Picea engelmannii | reverse complement strand
AAAGCGTTGTCCTCAACGCTTGATGTACAACCATATACCAGGGTCCAATGGATAATTGTGGACCGTAATGCTGAAGAAGACTGAAGAACCAAAGTCCCATGTAGAAAGGAAATCCACCATGCTGAAGTAGTCCAACCACCATTATAAGTCCGGGTCCCATGTCCAAGTGCGCATGTGAACTCCCCATAGAAGATTTTGGAACCCAATAACCAACTCCAAATGATGCTCCAAAGACTGACACCTATCATGTGGATCCAAATAAGAAGATCCATCCACATGGTGGAAAATGGTCATAGCAGAATCTGGAAGGAATAATACCACTGTAAAATATGTAGACTGAATGCTGGTAACTAGCTACTAATCTGGGACATTGATGTTCTCTACAGAAGGTGGAGTAGAGTCATCAATTAAAATATGGAAGTGGTTGTCATCCCAGAAATGACAACTATCCATATACCAATCATCACAATCAGCCTCAAAATCATACCAAGCATATATTTCTTGATTATATTCATTCTTGAGGCCCTCCATAAGAAATCTCTCCTGCATGTTATTCAATGAATCTTGAATACTACGAAAACTATCATTGAGACCATCTGTGAGGCTCTTTGTGAGACTGTCTGTGAGGCGTTGTGCAAACACATCCAATCTATCATCCAATTGGGTTTTGAATGATTTAAGAATTTATTTCAAGGTTTGAGATGAAATAGCCATCTGAGCACCCTATGAACTCTTCGGTCCTACATCCGTCACGAAAAAACTCAAAAAATAGACCCAAGAAGTTTCGACAGAAAATCGCGGTTTTTTCTGGAAAAACCCTAAAAAACTGTTGAACTTGAAATGCTCATAACTTCACTTCCCGGACTCCGTTTCGGCTGATTTGTTTTTTGAAATTGGGTGAAATTGTGAGAGGAAATTATATCTGTAATTTGTTTGAGAAAATTTGTCCTCCAACTGCTACAAAAATGAAAACAAATCGTGCCACCGTCTGCAGAAAAAACCCTGAAAATTGCAGATTTTAAAACTTCAATATTTTGACTTCCCGGACTCCGTTTTGGATGATTTTTTTTTTCAACTTGGGTGTTTTTCTGAGAGGAAATCAGATATACAACCCTTTGCTACAAATTTTGCATATAAATATAATGAAAACTTCTATAATGTCGCGGCCCTCTTTTTTCTTCTCCGAAAAAAAAATCTGCAAAAATAAAAAATAGTTGCCCACAACTCCGGCCAAGGAAAGTGCTCTGATACCAATTGTTAAGAACCTGAATAGATCTACAAATATAATCACCACAAATACTAAATACACAATAGATCCACAAGCAAGATAGAAGAAACCACACTTTATTATTACCAAACCCATGAGGTAGGGAAACACCATACAATGGATCCTATTATGGAAGGGATCCTCTCCTGTTCACTTGCCTCTTCGAGGGGGCATCCTCCTATTGAGTTACCGCTCCAAACACAATAATTCTCTTCATGTCTCATTACATTTCTTGAATCCCTTTATATAGTTCTACCATCACCTAAGAACATTCTAGAGGAGGAATCTTCTAGAAGTAGAACCTTCTAAAAAGTCCTCTTACATTTATTATATCTAACTACCATAGTGGGTCTTATTTAATAATATAGTGGACCTATTCCACCTTACATTGAATGACCTCCAATATTATCACTATGGGCCCTCTGGCCCCCCCCAGTACCTCTCTAGCTACCTTACAAAACATGTCAAATGGGTTGAGTATATGCAGAATTTCACATTTGTGATAAAACATATTTCTGGTACTGTTAACAAAGTTGTTGATGCTTTGAGCAGGAAGTGTTTGTTGTTGCAGGAGTTTCGAGTCAAAACGCTGGGTTTTGATGATCTCAGGAACATGTACACAGATGATCAAGACTTCAAGGAAGTGTATGAAGCAGCTGAGAATCCAGTTCTCATTGATAGAAGCTAGTGGGTAGAATACATGATCCAGGAAGGATTGTTGTTTAGAGACAATCAACTGTGTATACCGAAATGCTCCATGAGGGAGAATCTGCTGAAGGAGAAACACAGTGGAGGATTGGTCCGAAACTTCGGTCATGACAAAATATTTACAAAGCTGAGTGAATCATACTTTTGGCCAGGAATGAGAGAAGAGGTCAAGATATTTGTGTATAGATGTAGAATTTGCCAGCATTCGAAGGGAGGGAAGCAAAATGCAGGTTTTTATCAACCATTGCCCATACCCGAAAGGCTGTGGGATGAAATTAGCATGGATTTTATATTGGGGTTGCCAAGGACGCAAAGAGGATTTGATTCGATCTTTGTGGTGGTGGATAGATTTTCCAAGATGACACATTTTATCCCATGTCAGAAGACCAGTGACGCGACTCACATCGTGAACCTTTTTTTCAAAGAAGTCATTTGACTTCACGGCTTACCAAGGACCATAGTTTCGGACAGAGACACGAAATTCATAGGGTAATTCTAGAGGACCTTATGGAAGAAGTTGGGAACTAACTTTTTGTTTAGTTCATCGTATCATCCACAGACGGATGGACAGATAGAAGTGGTAAACAAAAGTCTAGGAGACTTGCTGAGAAGCTTGGTGACAGAGCACCACAACAGTTGAGACAATATATTACCACAGGAAGATTTTGCTTATAATGACTCTGTTAACAGGAGTACAGGATAGAGTCCATTTCAGGTTGTTTATGGCATGCAGCTGAGAGGAATTTTTGAATTGAGGAATTCAAAACAGAATGCAACTAGGAGCGCTAGTGAAGAAGATTTCGCAGAGGCGATGAAAGAACTTCACAGCCGGGTGAAGGAGCGGTTGCAGAATTCAAGTCAGGAGTACAAGAGGAGAGAATATCAACATAGAAGACAACTTCAATTCGAAGTTGGTGACTTGATTTTATCACATTTGAGAAAGGAAAGGTTCCCGAGGGGAACATATAATAAGTTAAAGATGAAGAAAATCAGACCCTGCAAGGTCTTGAAGAAAATTGGAGAAAATGCTTATGATATTGAATTACCCGATGGGATCAAAATATCTTCGATATTCAATATCTCAGATTTATACCCATACAGAGCTGGGGAAAAAGAGACTAGAAGTGATGAACAGTCATAGGTTCAGTGGTGAAAGCAGATGCCAGTTACAGATAAGACATAGATGGAGTGCATACTAGATAAATGAGTGGGTAAGAGGACCAGGCGAAAGGAATACTTTGAGTATTTTGTCAAGTGGAAGAACCATCCAGTTGAAGATGCAAGTTGGGAGACTGAAGTAGAGATTCTGAAGCATGGACAGACCGTGTAGGAGCTCATGGACATGATCCTATGAAATTTTTCAAGTGAGGGAGTATGATGCAAGAGCATCTCCCAGTTCAAGTGAGCCAATGCGGAACGCAAGTGGACAGCTGGACAGACCAGCACGAATTTTGAAATCACCTTGAGAATTGATGCGCCATCTTAAATGAATCCATTAAGATGAAGCGCACTTGTAAATGTAATCGGTACCTTGAGCCATACGCTCTCGTCCTTAGTAGGTAGGAGGCATTTAAGATAGTTAATGCAGGTAGATAGAAATTAAATTCTAGATTAGACTGTTTGAGATCCCAAGAGGGAAACAGGATATAGACACCCTCATTGTGAATTGTAACATAATTCTGAGCATTGAGAAGAAGAGCATGCAGAGAGCTGTGTAAGAACACCCATGTACATATCTTGAATTAATAGAAGGAAATTGATTCAAATTCATGGCGTTGTGTTATTCTCTGTGTATGTATGTTGATTGATATGCTCATAGATGTTTGTTTCCTGTTATGCATTTGTTGTTATGCTGTGTATATGATTTCATGTGTTGATATTGAAGTCTAAGAGGAAGTGGAATGAGTTTCAACTGTTTCTCTATCTGAGCAAGAATTCCTGCAACGAGTGCAGTTGAAGGTGTCCACAAGGAGTGCGTTGATGGAAGGCTTAGATAGTTTAATTTTTGTCCTCATTCACCCAAAAGTGCAGTTAGCACAGGATCCGTGCAAGGAGTGCACAGGCTAAGGAAAGTCTGAGCTGTGAATCTAAGTGAAGCATTGAAGGACTGCTACTATAGGAGTGCGCAGAGTCGAAGGTATTCAACACTTGGAAGTGTCTGAGAGTTTCCGCAAGGAGTGTGTGCAAGAATCTTCTCTAAGACTCAGAGTTGTGAGAAAGATCAGGAGGGATAAATCCTTTGAAGCTATTAAAGGTAGCACAAAGAGTTGGAGCATATCGAGTGACTCAAGAAGATGGGGGTCACAGTTGATTAAGTCCAAGAAGGAGTCCTTGGTTCATTTCGTGAACGTATCGAGGAGGAGGAGACATACGGTCAGGATCTTGTGGAGAGGATTTGCGGAATCCCACCAGCCGTCAGATTAGACAGAGGAGCGGGGAGGCTATGACTGCCTTCAGAGTTCTAGTTCTAGGGGTCGTGAGTCATCAAATCATCACCCAGTTAACCGTCAACTTTCTGGTTCGATAGGAGTTACATAGGATTTATGTCCTTGTGAGCAGAGGGAAACCCCTGAGAAGACATCGGGTATTTGGTCATCGGGGTTCATACAAGTGAAGTGATTAGAATTTTCATTTGGGCGAAGTACGAGGTTCGATATGAACCATCCATCATTTGGGACGCGTGTCAGAAGATCTGACAAAGTCAGAGTTTGGCGTATCGGAGGTCTCGAGGACAGGATACTCTTACAACTCAGAATCGCGAATTTCGATTCTCTGACAAGAGGAGAGCACTGTGTGGGACCCAATTGACATCATTTCGTCAGAACGAGGCATCAAGGATTTGAAGTCACAGAGGCCCAAGAGAATATCAGGGTCGTTCATCTCTAAGGGATGCGTGGTGAAAATCAAGGCTATCATGGGAAATCCCGACAGGGAATCCAAATCGGTGTATCGGGATTCGGTGTTTCGCGAATCCTGAAGACAAGGCAACCAGAGCATTTGAAATCGTGAATTGCAAATTAGCAAGGAGCTGCAAGGACCATCCATCCTTGAGGATGCGTGGGCGAGATCGAAGCCTTTGGGAAATTCCCCGAAAGGAAAAGTCAATTGTCGGGAAATCGAGAGTCGGGAAATCGGGGATCATGCGGACAAGAGACTCAATACATATTGACACTCGAAACCCCGAATCCCAATAAGAGATAGGATTGTGGTCACATAAGGTAGGGTCGTGTGGACTGGGGGCATATCCAGGAGGGGCTGAAGCCAAAAGGAAGTGCATCGCGATATCAGAGATCGGGGATTCGAGGAAGCAAGTGTTGGTGACATCGGGGATTGGAAAACCCCAAAACCCGATTGTTATTTTCTGTCGAAAATGGAGAAGCGCTCAGGCCTAAGGGCTGTAACGAGTAGGAAAGACCTGTGGGTAAGATCTTAATAAGGATTCTAGGGGAGAATCAAAGGAGCCACTCCAGCTCAAGGGTAATTTGGAACGATCCTTAAGACCGGGAGGTCATGCGCGGGACCTGCTGAGGTAGGTACCTGGAGAGACGCCATCATTCGGGACCTAAAAAGGTTTAGTAGAACTACCAAGATATGGAACCTTATGAGTTAGTGGAACATGTGGGTGGCTGCTAGTATCCAGTTGGATTAGTCATCCCCCCTTAAAAGGATATGGTCCCCATTACATCAAGTTCCTCCATTAGATGGGGAAACTTATGTTTAATTTGACTCCTAGTGAGCCACTTTCCCTAGTGAAGGAGTTTCCTTTCTTTGATGACCAATATCATTAGATGTTCTTCTAGTGGGTACCCTTCATATAGATTTCCAATATCAATTCAATTTTATCCTACTTTATGCAATCAATATTGATATATGTAGGGGTCAAGTGCTTGACCACCTTTGAGGTGTCTAAGAGAGGTGTAAAATATGGTCAAAGAAACTCCACATTAAATAAAGGGTGAAAGCAAAGAAAATGGAAAATACTTAATTAAAAATCATTCTCATCCACTAACTTGGTGATGAGATACATATTAGAGTGGTAGTATCTTTCAATGTGGTCATGTAATGCACTCTATTACAAATGCAAACATACCTTATCTCCCACCTAAAAGTTGTGTGGAACCTAATTCGATTGTGGCATGACTTGTACTTTTCATTGTATTTCTTCAAAATATCATGAACTTGTTGTTGGATGTGTTGGATCTATTAAAACAATTTGGTTTCCCTATCAAACTCAATCTAAGCATGAGAGGGTTCTTCCAACGTAGATGTAATGGGTAAGGAAATATTAATTGGGGCCAATGGTTGGAACCCCAAGCGCACCTGAAAAAGGTCTATGGATAATAAATATATGAAGGGATTAATTTCATATATGTTTAACATAAGGAATGCTCTCATCTCATGAATTGGGATGTACATATTTTCACATTCATAGGATATTCACAATCATCCTATTGAATACCTCTATTTGTTTTTCGAATTGAGTGCACAAGGAAGCCAATTTAGTTAGCTTGGTGTCCATCATTGGCCATAGGTTGGACTAGAAAGTACTCAGGAACCTCTTATCCATACCTAAAATAATGGTCTATGGGAGACCAAAATAAACCCAAACACACTTGAAGAAGAGATTAATAGTGGCCTCTATTATGATACTCTTCCTGTTGGGTTTAAAAAGGCCATCTTATAGAATCGATCAACATCCACAAATACACATTTGTTTCCATGCTCGGTTGAAGGAAAATTGGACATGTAGTCCATGGAGATGAACTCATAGGGTATTTATAGGGTAGGCAAAGGAGTGTACAACCCCTATTCCTTGATGGAAAGTTTAGCCATAGAGTAGGTAGTTCATGATATGATATACTTGTCGATGTACTGCCAAATCTTTGGCCAATAGAAGTTATTTTGTATCATTGCCACTAATTTATCCAATTCGAAGTACCCTACCACTCGACTGTAATGTGCCTCATAAATAAATTTCCTATTCTTATTGGATTTTGGTTTATTTCAAAATTGTTTATACTATGTTTGGGGGCGCTTCATGATATTTAGGGTACATGGTATATGATCAAACCCTAAATGGTTTTTGATGGGTTTTCACATGGGATATGGTTCCTAATGGATTGGCACATTGGAGGTGGATTACTCAGTGGTTTCTTTACCATACTTGGGTACTTGCTTGGAATTATTCCATAGAGTGTTGGATTTATATTGACATATTGGGTGACATATTTCATGATGACCACATGGAGAGGGTTTCTTGATCATATAATTCCTATTTAGGAGGAGGAATATTGTTTCACATCTTGGACGAGGGAATTAGGCCCTAGACATCATAGAGTATCTTGGATCCTTATATGGAGACCTGGAGTTAGCTTAGGGAAACTTTGGTTATGACAATGTTCATGTAAGGGGAGTGGATCCAATGGAGTACATTTCTTATGAGGATTGATGAATCCTTTCTAGGCTTGTAGGAGGAGTGTTGGACACATCTCATAGAGTGCCCTTGAATTTGGAGCCTTGCTTGTGGATGAAATCACCTTGGAGCTCGACATATCTACCCTTGGAGTGTGTCACTCCACATGTGTGAGTGTACATGTGTGTTATTGTAGGTTTTTTGTAAGTTCATTGGCCCACATATGTGTTGTAGTCCTACCTTAAATCTAATATATATAGAGGAAGGAGAGTGTCCTTTCATAACATAACATCATAAATCATTTATACTTATCACACTTTTGATAGAGATGTGATAAAGTGGAGTGCACTTATCTCTCTCTCTCTCTCTCTCTCTCTCATATCTACTTATGTACTAGGTATCTCTTTCTTAGAGTTGTTAGGGTTCTTGATCTTGTTAGATAATCTTGAAGTCTAGGGTTAGGGTTTCATCCCATGGAGATTTGGGTTTTGTGATGAAACCCTAGATTGTACTTGGAGAAGTGAATAATAAGAGATCTATTTCCTTAGAGGACTTACTTGAGTGATTCATGCTTGTTGGATCTCCTTGGTTGAGCTACAGTTTTCTTGGTTTTCCCTATCTAGGGTTTCAAGGCACTAGTGGATTGTACTAGTCTTGTGAGAAGACTATGGTATGTACATGAACTTCATATTTATACATATTAATGAAGTTTTTAGGTATCCAATACTTGTGTAAATTGCATATTTAATTTTTAGTTACCTATGTTCTTCATGGTTATAATTTATAGCTATATATGTATTGCTAATTCGACATAAATAAATGATGATTATGTTATGTTGGACAACTGAGAGGGGAGGGGGGTGAATCAGTTATTACTGTGCTTAAAAAATTATGCCCATTTTAAACTCTTTACAAAACACTTAATTATGATCACAATAATGTAGGGAAGTAAGCAATAAAATATTCAACATCAATCACACACATGAAATACACAGAGACATATATTCCTAAGGAAACCCATAAAGGGAGAAAACCTCTTCTTCTTGATATGATATGTAGTATTTATTTTTTGTACATTATCATTCTTATGAGAACCAACTCATTTTAAGGCTACCACCTCTAATTTACAGGTAGCAACTTGTTGAGAGCACCAACTCTCTTGATTCTCTAGAACCCACTAGAAGGAAGCACAAAATCCCTAAGTGTTCCAACACCAACTGGATGGAAGAATCAAATTTCAGTTACACAAGAACCAACCTGTATAACAGAGAACAATAGTTCTCCCTTACACCACCCTACCACCCTAGTTTTTCTAGTTGCAACTAGATGGAAGCTACAACTCCCTGTGTTCAAGAACCCACTTGAAACTCCGATGAAAATAGTCCTCCCTAGCACCACCGTACCACCCTGAGATACAAATATTTGTTACATAAATTTATTACAGTGATACATTATTTATCAATGACTTACTAGTCTCATCATTGTTTTACTACACTTCTCTGCTCTGCCTGCATCAGTGTCTTCTTGCTCACATCTTCTTGTGATTTATGTTCTTCTTCTCTGTCTCTTCATCCACACCTTGAATTTCTCTTCATATCTTAGATATGAATTTTTTTCTACGTCTTTCTTCTAGGTTTTATGCTCTGTGCACCATTTCCATTCTCTGTGCTACGCCTCTTTTGTGTTCTTCAACTCCTGCGCACAACCTGCTTCTTCCTGCATGAATAACTATCAAAAAAAGAAACTATCTTTTCTTTGTTCTGTGTATATTTATCATCCCAAGTCATCTTCCAGATCATAAACATAAATCTTCGTTCTCTCTAGTGATCATGTTGAGTCTGTTCTTCATTAGTGGTCATTATCCTGAGATTCTTCGGCTTCTCTGACAGTTACAGTCTTCGAATCTCTTCCATATGTAAATTGTCTCTATGATGAATCTTCATTCCACTGGCAGTTACCTTGAAACTCTTCATCTCCTCTGGCAATCACCTTGAAGCTCTTCAAATTATCTGGAAGATACAATCACTTCGTTTTGTCAGTTAGAGAGAGTCATTTTGGATTCTTTGGCTTCTAAGTGCCTTCCTTCACGTGACCATCGGCGATGACCAAATGCCTATTCAAAAGGCACTTCCCTATCTCCCGAACTCTGAAGTGGAGCTTAGCGATGTGCTAGCTCCGCCCTTGATATGACCTTGGGTGATGAACTCATGTGACCACACGATTGCGGGTGCATCCAAAGGTGGTGTAGAACAAACTGATTTTCTCCCCGCAATTTATCTCCAACTATCGCATACCCTTTCTCCAAAACCGTGGTTTCAATTGCGGCCCACTCATAAAAAATTAAGACTCGAGCATGTTCTGACCCCGCAATGTGACGAGATTGTCGATCTTACGATATTGATGGTGCTCCTTCGATCAACGTATCTAATCTATCTTCCTTTCCTACCTTCTTTCCTCCATCCATGCATGATCCTTAATCTTAATAACCAAGTGACATGTGGCCCTCCAAACCAATAGAAAAGATCGATTTTGCCTTTCAGGTTTCGGGAGTCTCGATTCTCAAACTTCGCTTGCTCCCGAAGAATTTCACCTGGATTCCACGATCTAATGACGCATGGTTTTCTCAAATAAATGGTCACAATCCATTCAGGTATTCAGGTTTCAGAAATATCAACTTTCCAACCTTTCAACCTTCCTTTGCTTTTTCCTGGAGCTGACAATCCATTGATGCGTGTCCCTTTTAGATCAATGGTCATGATCCTTTTGTGTCTCTGATCTTCGGGATTCTCAAGTCTCAAATGGAAATCCTTGAAGTGAGAATTCTCCAAAATCTCAAATCAGCTGACACATACTCCCCTTGGCGATCAACGATTGAGATTTTTCTTTGGAAAATTTAACATTCTCCCCATCCATAAAATTCTAAAGTTGTGGATCTTGCATCGCCTATCCTCCTCGACGATAGATGGCTGCCAGAACTTCGCCCTTCAGAACTTCAGGATTTCAATTTTTCAAACTTACACTATCCTTCCAGTATACTATGATCAATGGTTGAGAATACACCCGAAGTGATCTTTTAGATCAAACGACTCATGTCCTTGCTGACATGGTCTACCCCATGTCCTTGCTGACATGGTCTGCCACATATCCTTGCTGACGTGGTTTGCTGATGTGATCTCCCATATGTCCTTTGTTGATGTGGTCTTCCACATGTCCTTGTGGATGAGGTTTGATGATGTAATATGTTGACATAGATCTCCCTAATCTAATGGTCATCATATGTTCTCCAGATCTGATGGTCCTTATCCATTTCAAATTTTCGGCTCTCCGGGCTTCAGGTTTTTCAAATCTCAAACTGAAAAATCTGAAGTGAGATTTTTCTAGAGCTTAACCTCCTCACATCTTTATACCTGAACTAAATGTTGTTCATCGATCATGATATTGGAACGATGGCTCGATCTGTCTATGATGCAGCTCTTCTAGATTATCCTGTCCTTCCACTTAGAATGATCCAACGACTGATGAAAATTCGCATAAATGTGATCTCAGATATTTTACCTTGCTTATCCTATGCTTCCACTTTAAAATGATCTGATGATTGATGGGAATTCGAGTTTGATCCACCGACTGACGGGTATTCAGATAATCAAATTCTCAACCCTTTAGCTTCGCTTATCCCATCCTTCCACTTAAAGTGATCTGACGGTTGTGAAGATTCTCGAAGAAGATCAACGATCAAGGATGGTTGCAAAACCACAACTTGCGAGTGATTTAACTCGTCACCAAAAATATGCAATTTGAGGTTGTGCGTCATTGGTGAGTCAACAACAATTGTCGATATTAGAGGCTATAAGATCTGATGGTCCTAAATAATTGAGGGATTGGAACTAGCGTGATATTTAATTCTCCTTCGGATCTCTGCAATCTATCCCTATCGTTGATTTGAAGATTGCGCATCTAACAATCACAACTCAATCTGACTTAATATGATCACTTTTTGGATCAATCACAATCTTCGATATCTAAGTCTATGAGATCTAAGGATCTAGACCAATTTTAGGATTGGAACTAGCAAGATGTTTAATTCTGCTTTTTCTCCCCGCAATTCATCCCTGCCATTGATCTGGCTTGCAAATTCGACGGTCACAATCCTCCAACGGTCCTCAAGCCCACAGTCACTCATATGACCGACATCCGTTATATGAGATGACAACACCGTCAATTTCTTGATCATATGGTTGTTGAGGCTTCTCACCCTGAGCTTATGATCTCTCTGACTCAGAAGTTTTTCTGAGTGTTCAAGGGTCTCAAACTTTTCTCCCTCTGCGAGTCCTGATGACTTTAGGTCTTATCTACACATCTGAAAAATGTTATCTATCCTTATCTTTGGCATTTAAGTTAACCTTGGCCCTGGCGCACACTTGCACTCTGCGTGCAACTCTTCGCTATTCCTCTCGAGGTTGATTCCTTCTGCAAACTCACAGATTCTAAGGAATCTTGCGCACGCTCCTTGCTACCTTCATGATAACCTCTAGCTATCTAGAAACTCCAACTCTCTGCCTTGTTCTCATCCTCCTGATCTTGCAGACAACAATTTCTCATGGTCTCCTGCTTTCCTGTTTTCCTTTATTGCTTCCAATATTCCATTGTCGTTGTTGTTCTTTCCATCAATAATAAGGATACTATGCCTGTAAACATGCCAACAATCTCCCCCTTTGGCATTGATGGCAACCCTGAAGGACTGCATTGTTCTCCTTAGACCTCCAACTGTAGCATCCAAACCACACCTTTTCTCCCCTTTTGACATCAATGTCAAAGAAAACATGCTCCCCCTGAGCTATTGCAGTACTTTTCGAAGGTATAATATATTCAGCCAACACATACTCCCCCTGATAGCATGGAATCTCTTATTTGAGTCCTGCAGATTATTCATATCTAACTTAGAGTCTTCTCCTTCTGATTCTTAGACCTGTACATCTTTAGCTTCAGTTGTGTCCTCTGTAGTAGACTCAATATTTCTCACCTCGCTTACTAGGATTCCTTCATCAACCTCTTAACTACTCCATTTTGTTGTGGAGTTCATGGGATTGTGTATTCTCTCTTGATCCCATGTTTATCACAGAATTCCTTGAAATCACTTGACATAAATTCTCCTCCTTTTTCTGATCTTACTGCTTTTAACCTGTTGCCTGTTTGATTCTCAATTAAAGCTTTAAATATTTTAAATTTCTCAACTGCTTCAATTTTTTTGAGAGAAACAACCCAAGTGATTCTGGAGTAATCATCAATGATCAACAAGAAGTAGTTTTCCGTCCTTGTGCCTTCTTGTCTTGATGGTCCACATAAATCCATATGAACTAATTGGAGTGGTTTCTCTATTGAAGTAGAGATGTTTGGATTTAAACTGTGTCTTGGTTAGCTTTCCTACTTGGCAGGGTTTACACACAGAATCTAGTGGCTTTGATCATTTTGGAAGATATTTTAATACCTCTATATTCTTGAGCTTCATTAAGTGGTAAGAGTTTAGATGTTCAAATCTCCTATGCCATAACCAAATTTCATCATGTTTTCTTAGATGCCACTCTTTTCTATCTTCTTCCAGCACACATGCATTATTATCTGTCCTTATGTCTTTAACCACCACTTATCCTAAGTTTACATTCTTTTCCTTACAATATTTATAAGTGAACACCTCTTCACAACCTCTATCACACATTTGACTTACACTGAGAAAATGATGTTTCAGACCATCTAAAAGAAGAACATCCTAGGCATCTCCTTTTTCATTACTCAAACTCACCATCCCTTTACCCTTGATTTTACTTGGTTCATCATTTCCAAAGGTTACATTTCCGGTTTTTCTTTTAGTTATAGACAAAAGCTTATCCTTGTCTCCAGTCATGTTCTTAGAAAATCCATTGTCTATATTCCAGGGGTCTTTTTTTTTTTGAGCTAAAAGTACTAGACCACATTTTTCACTATCTTTCTTTTTCAATGTGTTGGAATTTATAGCTAAGAGCTTTATCCTTGGATTTGTTTTGTAATTCTTCAAATAGAAATTTGCAGCTTTGTGGCCAAAGTTATGGCAGTTATAACATTCGAGATCATCATTCAATAGGTCAAAGATATTGGTGCAATGTTGTCTACTCATTGGTTGTTTAGTTCTATGTTGCAAAGATTGTTTGCTTCTTGATCTCCTTAGTTGCATGTGTCTAAACTTAATTTGACAATTTGCAATCTTATGACCAAAATTAGAGAAGTAAAAATAGTAACCATGGAAGATATTTTGGTACCTGAAGGATGGCCTTCTTCTTGGAAATTGTTGCTCCATATTCTAATGTCTTAGTTTTTTATCGGGGATCATCTTGTCCTCATTAGTTGTTGGTGATAGAGTATTCACATGGTTTGATTGTCAACTGACTTGGAACTTGATCATATTTAGTAGCTCTTTTCTTTCTAGTTGTTTGTTGCTTAAACCACTTACATAGCCTAAACCAGTCTTCAACAAAGGAGATCTTTATTTTCTCAGAATTTCATTTAGTTATGTTGAGGATTTAGTGCTTGGAATATTTTGGAGATATAATGCTTTAAACTTCTCCATCTCTTTCCTGGTTTTTACTACCTCTTCTTCCAAGGCTTCACATCTTTCCTTCTTCTCTGATAATTGTTGTTTCAAAGTGTCCTCTATTTTATTTGGATCTTCTAACTCCACTTTTAGTAGGGAAAAGTCTTCATCAGGTTTTTTACCATTCTTTTCAAACTGCATCGACAACTGTTTTTGTTTTCTCTTCTTAAGTTTGAGTCTGTCAATATCTTCTAAAGAACTGATTAGTTCACCTTCCATATCAAACACAACTTCTTCATCATTAACATCACTTCCCGTGCTCTTATTATCATAATCCTCTTTTTCCATAAGCATAAAGTCATTAACTTTATATTAGCAAGAAGAGTCACTATTTGTGTCTCCTGAAAAGTCATCATTGTTTACACATAAACTTTTCCTTTTAACAAATCTCTTGGATTTGTACTTCTCTTCACCTTCAAAGTTCTGGTCCTTCTTCTTGTGTGGACACTTAGATGCAAAGTGACCAATCTTTCCATGGTTAAAACATTTGAAGTGAAACTTACCTTGATACTTTCCTGATCCTTTATTTAGTCTTCTCACAAATTTTGATTCAATTTCATGAGGCTCGGAATCCTCATTCTTATCTGCTTTAAATGATGCTTCTCTAGAGGTGGGTTTATCTTTAACTACCCTCATTTCATATGCAGTCAACGTTCCTAGAAGTTGATCAAAAGGCAGAGCTTTTAGATCATTAAGTTCTTCTATAGCAGATACCTTTGGGTTGAACCTATCTGGCAAAGATATCAAAATTTTCCGAACTAAAATATGTATTCAATATTCTCACCAAGACCCTTCATGGAATTCACAAGCTCGTCAACTCTTAAGAAAAAAATATTAATTGTTTCATCCTCATTCATCTTTAGTTGTTCGAACTTTAATATGTAGGTTTGAATCTTTGTTTCTGGATAAATTCGTGAGTGCGGACACAGACCAATCTCCCCAGATCCACCTGGATCTGGAACAAAACATGACAGGATACTACCCTTTCCCTAGATCTAGACTATTGAAATTAACTAAGAGAAATGGATGGCGGACATACCTTATGAACGCTCTCCTTTAATATCTGTTGTTCCTTGCTCTGCTCCGATGCTCTTGCGTCGTTCCAATCACAACAACACAAACCAATCACAACAAATGCAGATTAATGTATTCAATACCTAGTCTATACATGTGATCAAGGAATCATGTAATAAGATGACATCATC
>ML781520.1:771598-786355 GCA_009831015.1 Picea engelmannii | reverse complement strand
CCACTCATAATTGTGGGTATACCTCGGAGTGACCCCCGTAATACGTGCAATCTCTACACTGATGTCAACAAAGAAGGTTAGTATCTCTGCTAACACCAATGCGACCTAATGCTTGACCCTTGTGTTAGAAGGGCTTCCCAGGATAATATGCAGCCAATGGAATTTGACACTCCCTATTCTCAAGATACTATTGTGTGTTTTTGAGCTTTGGAGAGTGTGTCTCTCTTCTTACTCCAAAGCACTAGCCTAGCTATATGTTGGTGTAAAAGAGCCCTAGAAAAGAGTTACTAGATCAATTTTAATATTACGCAAAGTTTTTAATGGCTGTTGTTTACTCACAGGCAACGGAAATAAAACTCATGATGTGTGACTCTGACCCAAATAATGCAAGGATATGAAGAAGTATAATCGTTTCATTCAATGAATCCTAGTTATGGGAGAGAGAGAGAACAATTTATGAATCAATATAAATGCTACAATATAAATGAATGCTCAGTTTCCTTTTAAAGACCAATGCAAATAATCATGTATCAATGAACAGTTTCGAAATGTCCTTTTTAAAACTTCAATACTCAAAAATTTTAACAATTTTGATTTTCAATTTTTGCAACAAAGGCAAAAACAAAAACTTGAAAGAAAACAAGTGGTTCACTTTCCAAGAAGAATTCTGATGACAGGGAAAAGAAAATCGAATCAAACAATCAATGACAACCCAACCAAAACTTTCAATGATAGTAAGAACAAAAAGCAAACCAAGGAGTTTCTTAATACAAATGAAAATTGTCTTTTTGAAACAACAATTGACTAAGAAACACCAAACTCTTAACTTTCAATCAATCACTGATCTTTAACCAACATAACACTTTCAACTCTAGTAATTAGAGAGAAGAAAAATGCCAATAAGGGCTAAAGGATGAAAATCAAGTGACCCAAGCAAGAAAAACCTAGAAACCCTAGATCAGATCCAACAAGCAAGTGAAGCAAAAGATATGTAAACCAGTGAGACAAAGTGTCAAAAAGAGGTAAATCAACCTTATTGAGCTATTGCAAAAATCAAAACTTGAATTCAAAATTTTTCAAAAAGATGTTCGCAGGCCACTGTTTAACACAGTGCGAGAAACTAATATTCTCGCAGGCCACTGTGATGCAGAGTGCGAACTATTCGCACTGAAACATATGTATAGAGTGCGAACTTTAGTTATTTTCGCAGGCTGCTAATGATGACAGTGCGAGAATCCCTGAAAGTGATGAAAAATTTGAAAAATCAAGCAAAATTCAAACTAACTTTTTGACCCAGAAGGTTTCTCAGGGTATCCTGAGGACTCAGAGATTTACAAATTAGGAGAAAAAAACAACCAGAGCAAATGGCAACAAAAAGTTCAAAAACCATAAAGAAAAAAGGGATAAGTCCCCAGTGGAGTCGCCAATTTTGTTTCTGGATAAATTCGTGAGTGCGGACACAGACCAATCTCCCCATATCCACCTGGATCTGGAACAAAACGTGACAGAATACTACCCTTTCCCTAGATCTAGACTATTGAAATGAACTAAGGGAAATGGATGGCGGACATACCTTATGAACGCTCTCCTTTAATCTCCGTTGTTCCTTGCTCAGCTCCGATGCTCTTGCGTTGTTCCAATCACAACAACACAAACCAATCACAGCAAATGCAGATTAATGTATTCAATACCTAGTCTATACATGTGATCAAGGAATCATGTAATAAGATGACATCATCATTATGGGAAAGGGACATATTACTGTATTGCATTAATGAAAGAGAAACTTACAACCTGAGCCTTGATGTCGTAGGTCTCCTTTCGATGGCTCCTAGCTTTGACACACACACTTGCTCATGCATGAAGAAGTTCAACCACATATGATGACCTTGCTGTTGTCTCTTGTTGTTGTAGCATCAGTCCTCCATACAGTCTTGCACCAATTCTCCAATCAATCTCTTGCTAGCTTGCTTCTATCTTCTCTAGTTAACCATTTCCATGAGAAATCTGTTCAATATATAGGAGAAGATTGATTAGTTACTTGGATAGGGAATAATCCCAAAATATTTGGAAAGTCAGTATCTTGCCAACCATTCGAACTCCAACTCACCCTTCTAGAAGATTCCTTCTAGAAGGATCGATAACTTATTTATTTTCCTCCTTTAGAAACATGTTCGCACCCTAACCATTGACACAGTGCGAGAAGTTCACAGTCAAGCTGAATGCAGCCTGCGGGAATGAAGAATTCTCGCAGGAGAGTATATATGCAGCCTGCGAACTATTTTCAAAATATGTTTTTTGAGAAAATGACAAGTGTAACCTTCTTCAGGAAAAAGTTCTTAATGAAGATTTTGATCTTCCATTATCATGACATAATCATAATATCATCTCGATAACCAAAAATGTGGATAACAATCTTGGCATCCTTTACCTTCTCATTACATTCATAATTGTTAATGAGTTTGTCCCACATTTCTTTGGCAGATTCTAAGTGCATAACTTTTACAAATTCTGCTTCTACAAGCCCACTCAGAATAACATTCATAGCCTTAGCATTGAAGCTGAATTCTAGCTTGTCATCTTTATTACGCTGAAAGGCGTATACCTATTGACAATGGTCACAATTAATGATCTTTTAATCTTATTTAACCTTAAACCCTAATCTAATGGCTACGCATTCAAGATGCTGACATATTCTTAGTCATCCTCCAAAATCAATGAGCCAGATTTATTGCTCATAACTTCCATGCATTTATGAAGGCATCCGTTAACATGTTTACTTTTTTACATTTACCTAAGAATACTTAAAAAATTAATGTAAGCATATATAATTGACACGTTCAAATGATTAAGAATATAATTGACACGTTCAAATGATTAATATGTATGCATGCCACATTTATATCACTCCACAGTTTTTATGTTAGAGCACCATTCGTTTTTTATCCCACAACCTCCATGCATTACCTCCCACATTATGAACATTCCACGAATTGAACCGCCACAACCAATTAGATGTGAAATGCGCGGAAGACATCGCCAAGCTAGAGAAGAATCTCAAGAGTTCCCACAGCTCGGAATCAGTAGTAAAATCATCAGACCTTTTGTGGGTGGTAACGGTAGTTCCAGCAGATCGATCCAACCCGACCAGTCGTGAAGCTATAACGACGGCTTGATTCTGGAAATGTTAACTGGCGTGGAGAGGAATGAGACGGTGTGGTTGTGGATTGCGAGATCCTTAGAAAGTTGTACGAAAGGATTTATGTGTCCCTGCGCCAACCATGGGAAGAGAAAAAAATGAAGCTTCTTCTTCTCACCCTCCATTTCTATTTGTTTGACTAATCATATCAGAGATGGATGCCAGATATCTGTAATTTATTGCAATTTTCCTGTCAATCTCTAATTTCTCCATTGAATTTATAGATTACACCAGGATCTTGTGTTTTAAGAGGGAATAATCAATACAATACAGTGTGATATGCTCTACTCTTCGGACACTCCCGTTACAGTAACATATTACGATTACAGTAATATAGTCGTAACTGCAGATATAAGGAAAGGAAGAAGGGGGGAATGAAGGAGAGAAGAGGGAGATATCTCTCTAAACCTAGTGTTTACTTCTACGTGCTACTGGTATTGTTGTGCATTCATAATATATAAAATAATGATTCTTAGTTATGTGATTACCTTCAAATTTTATTGCAGAAAATTGTTGCAGTTAGAGCGAGTGTTCAGAGGTAAACGAAGAATTAAATAGAACATCGCGATGTGCAGGAATAATGGTTCAAATTTTATTTTCAAACCCTAATTAAGGTTTATATTAAAATTAGGGTTTAATAAATTAAAGATGCCTTTCGGCGTTCATCAGCCACAATTATGTGGCTGTGCTAGTTAGCTAGTACAAATGGCTTTAAATAACTAGTCTCTACCACATCCCAAACATTTGCACCTAAAGCCATTATGTAGGTTCTCATCCTAACTTTCCATAAGGAAAAATTTGTTCCATTGAATAGAGGGGCCTTGTTGGTTGAAGTTACTTCATGGATAGTCATGTTTAAGCTATAGGATCTACCCTTAAATAAAGGGAATTGGCTCTGATACGAATTGTTGGACAACTGAGAAGGGGGGTGAATCAGTTGTTACTTTCCTTAAATAATTATGCCCATTTTAAACTCTTTACATAACACTCAATGATGATCACAATAATGTAGGGAAGTAAGCAATATAATATTCAACATCAATCACACACATGAAATACACAAAGACAGATATTCCTGAGGAAACCAATAAAGGGAGAAAACCTATTCTTCTTGATATTATAAGTAGTCTTTATTTTCTGTATATTCCTGAGGAAACCAACTCATTTTGAGGCTACCACCTATGATTTACAAGTAACAACTTGTTGAGAGAACAAACTCTCTTGATTCTCTAGCACCAACTCCCTGAGTGTTCCAGCACCAACTAGATGGAAGCATCAACTTCCAGTTACACAGGCACCAATTTGTATAAGGGAGAACCATAGTTCTCCCTTGCACCACCCTACCACCCTAGTTTTTCTAGATGTAATCAGATAGAAGCTACAACTGCTTGTGTTCAAGAACCCACTTGAAACTCTGAGGACAACAGTCCTCCCTAGCACCACCCTACCACCCTGAGATATAAATATTTGTTACATAAATTTATTACAGTGATATAATATTTATCAATGACTTACCAGTCTCATCACTATTCTGCTACATTGCTCTGCTCTGCCTGCATCAGTGTCTTCCTTCTCACATCTTCTTTTATGATTTCTATTCTTTTGCTTTGTCTCTGCATGCACACCTCGAATTTCTCTTAATCTCTTAGATATGCATTTTGTTCTATGTCTTTATTCTACGATTTATTCTCTGTGCACCATTGGCATTCTCTGCACTACACCTCTTCTGTGCACTTCATCTCCTACACACAACTTGCTTCTTCCCACATGAATAAATATCAATAGAATAAACTATCTTTTATTTTTTCTATGTATATTTAGCATCCCAAGTCCTCTCCCAAATCATACACCTAACTCTTTTCTCTCTATGGTGATCATGTTGAATCTGTTCTTCATTAGTGGTCATTATCCTAAGATTATTTGGATTCTCTGGAAGTTACAGTCTTCAACTCTCTTCCATCTATCAATTTTCTCTATAATGAGTCTTCATTCCACTGGTAGTTACCTCGAGACTCTTCAGCTCCTCTGGCGATCACATTAAATATCTTTGAATTATCTGGCAGATACAATCACTTTGTTCCGTCAGTTACAGAGATTCATTTTTTCTTCGTTGTCTTCTAATCCCCTTCCTTCACATGACCATAGGCAGTGAGAAAACACGTATTCAAAAGGTGCTTCCCGATCTGCCAAACTTCGAAGTGGAGCTTAGCGACGTGCTAGCTCCTCCCTTGATATGACCTTGGGCAATGAACTCATGTGACCACGTGATTGTGGGCATGCCCAAAGGTGGTGTAGAACAAATTGTTTTTCACCCCGCAATTTGCCTCCAGCTGCCATGTACCCTTTCTCAAAAATCGTGGTTTCAATTACTGCTTGCTCACGAAAAATTAAGACCCGAGCATGTTTTGACCTTGCAATGCAATGGGACCATCAATATCACAATCTTGATGGTGCTCCTTCGATCAATGACTCCAATCTATCTTCCTTTCCTGCCTTCTTTCCTCCGTCCACGCACGATCCTTAGTCTCAACGACCAAGTGACATGTGGCCCTCCAAACCAACAGACGAGATCAATTTTTCCTTTCGGGCTTTGGGAGTCTCGATTGTCAAACTTCGCTTGCTCTCAGATCATTTCACCCAGAATCCATGATCTAATGACGTGTGGTCTTCTTGAATCAATGGTCAGAATCCCTTGGGTATTTGAGGTTCGAAAATCTCAACTTTCCAACCTTTCAACCTTCCTTTGATTTTTCCCAGAGCTAACAATCCACTAACGTGTGTCCCTTTTGGATCAACGGTCACGATGCTTTTGCGTCTCCAGACTTTGGGATTCTCAAGTCTCAACTGGAAATCCTTGAAACGAGATATCTCTTAGATCTCAAAACATCTGACATGTACTCCCCTTGATGATCAATGGTCGAGATTTGTCTTCGATGAATTTCACGTTCTCCCCATCCACAAAATTTTGAAGTTGTGGATCTCACGCCACCTGTCCTCCTCGACGATGGAAGACTGTTGGAACTTCTCCCTTTGTAACTTTGACCTTTGGAACTTTGGGATTTCAACTTTTCAAGCTTACACTATCCTTCCACTATACTATTATGAATGGTTGAGAATACACCCGAAGTGATCTTTCAGATAGAACGACTCATGTCCTTGTTGAGGTGGTTTGCCACACGTCCTTGCTGACATGGTATGTTGATGTGGTCTACCACATGTCCTTTTGGACGAGGTTTGTTGATGTAATCTGCTGATGTAGATCTCCATGATCTAACGATCATCGTATGTTCTCCAGATCTGATGGTTCTTATTCATTTTATATTTCTAGCTCTTCGAGATTCGGGTTTTTCAAATCTCAAACTAAAAAATTTGAAGTGAGATTTTTCCGAAGCTTAACCTCCTCGCATATTTATACCTGAACTAAATGTTGTTCATCAATCACGATCTTGGATCGATGGCTCAATATGTTTATGATGCATCTCTTCTATAATATCCTATCCTTCCACTTAGAATGATCCAACGACTGACAAAAATTCACATAAATAAGATCTCATATCTTTTTCCTTGCTTATCCTATCTCTCCACTTTAAAATGATCCGACGGCTGATGGGAATTCGGCTTTGATATGACGGCTGATGGGTATTCGGATAATCAAATTCTCAATCCTTTAGCTCCTCTTATCCTATCCTTCCACTTAAACTGATCTGACGGTTGTGAATATTCTCGAAGAAGATCAACAATAAAGGATAGTTTTGGAGCCACAACTTGCGAGTGATTTAACTCGTCACCAAAAATACGCAATTTGAAGTTGTGCATCATTGGTGAGTTAACCACAATAGTCGATCTTCGAGGCTATAATCTTTGACGGTCCTGACTAATTGCAGGATTGTAACTAGCATGATATTTAATTCTCCTTCCGATATCTGCAATCTATCCCTGCTGTTGATCTGGCAATTATGTATCTGATGGTCACAAATAAATCCGACTTAATCTGATCACTTGTTGGATCAACCATAGTCATTGATATCTGAGTCTATGAGATATGACAATCTAGACCAATTGTGGGATACGAACTAAAGAGATGTTTAATTCTTCTTTCTCTCCCTGCAATTCATCCCTGCCATTGATCCAGCTTGCAAATACGACGGTCACAATCCTCCAATGGTTCTCAAGCCCACGGTCACTCATATGACCGATGTCTGTTATATGATATGATCAACACCATCAATTTCTTGATCGGACGGCTATTGAGGCTTCTCACCCTGAGCTTACGATCTCTCTAACTTAGAAGGTTTTCTAAGTGTTCAAGGGTCTCGACCTTTTCTCTTTTTGCGAGTCCTGGTGACTTTGGGTCTCGTCTACGCATTTGAAAAATGTTAAGATTCCTAAGATTTGGAAATGAAATTAGCCTCGGTCCTAGTGCACATAGATTGGTGCAAAGTTGTCTACTCATCGTTCAATAGGTCAAAGATATTGGTGCAACATTGTCTACTCATTGGTTGTTTAGTTATATGTTGAAAAGATTGTTTGTTTCTTGATCTCCTCAGTTGCATGTCTCTAAACTTAATTTGACAATTTGCAATCTTATGACCAAAATTAGAGCAGTAAAAATTGTAATCATGGAAGAAACTTTGGTACGATGGCCTTCTTCTTGGAATTTGTTGATCCATCTTCTGATGTATTATTTTTTTATCAGGGATCATCTTATCCTCATTATCTGTTGGTAGCAGAGTATTCACATGGTCTGATTGTCTGCTGACTTGGAACTTGATCATCTTTACTGGATCTTTTCTTTCTGGATCTTTTCTTGAACCACTTACATAGCCTAAACCATTCTTAAACAAAGGAGATCTTTGTTTTCTTAGAATGTTATCTAGTTTTGTTGAGGCTTTAATGCTTGGAAGATTTTGGAGATATAATGCTTTAAACTTCTCCATCTCTTTCCTCGTTTTTACTACGACCTCTTCTTCCAAGGCTTCAAATATTTCCTTCTTCTCTGATAACTTTTGTTTCAGAGTGTCCTCTATTTTCTTTTCCTCTTCTAACTCCACTTTTAGTAGGGCAAAGTGTTCATCAGGTTTTTTACCATTCTTTTCAAACTGCATCAACAACTGTTTTTGTTTTCTCTTATTAAGTCTAAGTCTGTCAATCTCTTCTAAAGAACTGATTAGTTCACCTTACATATCAACCATAGATTATTCATCATTAACATAACTTCATGTTCTCTTATTATCATAATCCTCTTTTTCCATAATCATAAATTCATTAACTTTATCTTCACAAGAAGAGTCGCTATTTGTGTCTCCTGAAAAGTCATCATTGTTTACACATAAACTTTTGTTTTTAACAAATCTCTTGGATTTTTACTTCTCTTCACCTTCAGAGTTCTAGTCCTTCTTATTTTGTGGACACTTAGATGCAAAGTGACCTATCTTTCAACAGTTAAAACATTTAAAGGGAAACTTACCTTTATACTTTCTTGATCCTTTCTTTAGTCTTCTCACGAATTTTTCTTCAATTTCATCAAGCTCAGAATCCTCATTCTTATCTTCTTTAAATGATACTTCTCTAGAGGTGGGTTTATCTTTAACTATCATCATTTCATATGCAGTCAACATTCCTAGAAGTTGATCAAAAGGCAGAGCTTTTAGATCATTAAGTTATTCTATAGCAGAGACCTTTGGGTTGAACCTATCTAGACGAGATCTCAAAATTTTCTGAACTAAAAATGTGTCTTCAATCTTCTCTCCAAGACCCTTCATGGAATTCACAAGCTCCTCAACTCTTTAGAAAAATTTATTCATTGTTTCATCCTCATTCATCTTTAGTTGTTCGAACTGTAATTTGTAGGTTTGAAGTTTGGCATCCTTTACCTTATCATTACATTCATAACTATTAATGAGTTTATGCCACATTTCTTTGGCAGATTCTAAGTGCATAACTTTTACAAAATTTTCTTCTGCAATCCCACTTAGAATAGCAATCATAACCTTAGCATTGAAGCTAAATTTTGGCTTGTCATCTTTATTAGCTAGTACAATTGTCTTTAAATAACCAATCTCTACCACATCCTAGACATCTGCACCTAAATCCATTATGTAGGTCCTCATCCTAACTTTCCAGAAGACAAAGTTTGTTCCATTGAACACAGGGACCTTTTTGGTTGAAGTTCCTTCATGGCTAGTCATGTTTAAGCTCTTGGATCTACCCTTAAATAAAGGGAACTAGATCTGATACCAATTGTTGGACAATTGAGAGGGGGGGGTGAATCAATTGTTACTGTGCTTAAACAATTATGCCCATTTTAAACTCTTTACAGAACACTCAATGATGATCACAATAATCCAGGGAAGTAAGCAATATAATATTCAACATCAATCACACAGATGAAATACATAGAGATAGATATTCCTGAGGAAAACCATAAAGGGAGAAAACCTCTTCTTCTTGATATGATAAGTAGTCTTTATTTTCTATACATTATCATTCTTATGAGCACCAACTCATTTTGAGGCTACCACCTGATTTACAAGCAGCAACTTGCTTAGGGAAACCACTCTCTTGATTCTCTAGCACCCACTAGAAGGAAGCACCAACTCCCTGAGTGTTCCAACACCAACCGGATGGAAGAATCAACTTCCAGTTACACAGGCACCAACCTGTATAATAGAGAACAATAGTTCTCCCTTGCACCACCATACCACACTAGTTTTTCTAGTTGCAACCAAATGGAAGCTACAACTCCTTGTGTTCAAGCACCCACTTGAAACTTTGAGGAAAACAATCCTCCCTAGCACCACCCTACCACCCTGAGATATAAATATTTGTTATAGAAATTTATTACAGTGATACAATATTTATCAATGAATTACTAGTCTCGTCACTATTCTTCTACACTGCTCTTCTCTTCCTACATCAGTATCTTCCTACTCGCATCTTCTTGTGATTTCTATTCTTCTGCTCTGTCTCTACATGTGCACCTAGAATTTCTCTTTATCTCTTAGATATGCATTTTTTCTGTTTATTTCTTCTGCGTTTTATGCTTTGTGCACCATTTCCATTATCTGTGCTAGGCCTCTTCTGTGTGCTTCAGCTCCAGCGCGCAACCTACTTCTTCCTACATGAATAATATCAAAAGAAGCAACTATATTTTCTCTATCTTGTGTATATTTATCATCTCAAGTCCTCTTCTAGATCATACACCTAACTCTTCATTCTCTCTAGTGATCATGCTGAGTCTGTTCTTCATCAGTGGTCATTATCCTAAGATTCTTTGGCTTCTCTGGAAGTTATTGTCTTTGAATCTCTTCCATCTGTCAATTGTCTCTATGATTAGTCTTCATTCCACTGGAAATTACCTCAAGACTCTTCAGATCCTCTGGAGATCACCCTGAAGCACTTTGAATTCTCTGGCAGATACAATCACTTCGTTCTGTCAGTTACAGAGAGTCATTTTGGCTTCTTTGGTTTCTAAGCCCCTTCCTTCACATGACCATCGGCGATGACCAAACACCTATTCAAAATGCGCTTCCCAATCTCCCGAACTCCGAAGTGGAGCTTAGCGACGTGCTAGATCCTCCATCAATATGACCTTAGGCGATGAACTCATGTGACCATACGATTGTGGGCACGTCCAAAGGTGGTATAGAACAAACTACTTTTCACCCCATAATTTACCTCCAAATTCCACATACCCTTTCTCCAAAACCGTGGTTTCAATTGCGGCCTTCTCACAAAAAATTAATACCCGAGCATGTTTTGACCCCACAATGCGATGGGACCATCAATCTCACAATCTTGACGGTGATCCTTCGATCAACGAATCTAACCTATCTTCCTTTCTTTCCATGTTTATACCGTCCATGCACGATCCTTAGTCTCAACGACCAAGTGACATGTGCCCCTCCAAACCAATGGGCAAGATCGATTTTGCCTTTCAGGCTTTGGGAGTCTCGATTCTCAAACTCCGCTTTCTCCCGGAGAATTTCACTTGGATTCCATGATCTAGCGATGCGTGGTCGTCTCGAATGAATGGTCACAATCCCTTCAGGTATTTAGGGTTCAAAAATCTCAACTTTCTAACCTTTCAACCTTCCTTTGCTTTTTCTTATAGCTGACAATCCACTGACGCATGTCCCTTTCGGATCAACGGTCACGATCCTTTCTCATCTTCAGACTTCGGGATTCTCAACTCTCAATTGGAAATCCTTGAAGTGAGATTTCTACGAAATATCAAATCAATTGACATGTAATCCCCTTGACGATCAACGGTCGATATTTGTCTTCGATGAATTTCACGTTCTCCCCATCCATAAACTTCCAAAGTTTTGGATCTCATGCCACCTATCCTCCTCAACAATGGACGGCTGTCGGAACTTCTCCCTTTGGAACTTCGGGATTTAAAATTTTCAAACTTACACTATCCTTCCATTGTACTATGATCAACGATGGATAATACACCCGAAGTGATCTTTCAGATCGGACGACTCATTTCGTTGCTGACGTGGTCTGCCACACGTCCTTGCTGACATGGTATGCCACATATCCTTGGTGATGTGATCTCCCATATTTCTTTTGTTGACGTGGTCTGCCACATGTACTTGCAGATGATGTTTGCTAACGTAATATTCTGACGTAGATCTCCTTGATCTAATGGTCATCGTATGTTCTCCAGATAGGATGGTCCTTATTCATTTCGGATTTTCGGCTCCTCGGGCTTCTGGTTTTTCAAATCTCAAACTGAAAAATATGAAGTGAGATATTTCTAGAGCTTAACCTCCTCGCATCTTTAAACCTGAACTAAATGTTGTTCTTCGATCATGATATTGGATCGATGGCTCGATCTGTCGGCGATGCAACTCTTCTAGCTTATCCTGTCCTTCCACTTAGAATGATCCAACGATTGAAGGAAATTGGCATAAATGAGATTTCATATGTTTTACCTCGTTTATCCTATTCTTCCACTTTAAAATGATCCAACAGATGATGGGAATTCAAGTTTGATCTGATGGCTAATGGGTATTCATATAAGAAAATTCTCAACCCTTTAGCTTCGCTTATCCTATCCTTCCACTTAAAGTGATCCGACGGTTCTGAATATTCTCGAAGAAGATCAATGATAAATGATGGTTGCAGAACCACAACTTGCGAGTGATTTAACTCGTCACCAAAACTCTACAATTTGAAGTTGTACATCATTGGTGAGTCAACCACAATCATCAATATTCAAAGCTATAATATTGGATGGTCCTGACTAATTGTGGGATTGGAACTAGTGTGATATTTAATTCTCCTTCTGATCTTCGCAATCTATCCCTGTCGTTGATCTGGCGATTGCACATCCGACGGTCACAACTCAATCTGACTTAATCTGATCGCTTGTTGGATCAACCACCGTCGTCAATATTTGAGTCTATTAGATCTGACGATCTAGACCAATTGTAGGATTGGAACTAGCAAGATGTTTAATTCTTCTTTCTCTCCCCGCAATTCATCCCTGCCATTGATCTATCTTGCATATTCGATGGTCACAATCCTCCAATGGTCCTCAAGCCCATGGTCACTCATATGACCGACGTCCATTATATGAGATGATCAACACCATCAATTTATTGATCGAACGAATGTTGAGGGTTCTCACCATGAGCTTACAATCTCTCTGATTTAGAAGGTTTTCTGAGTGTTCAAGTGTCTCGACCTTTGCTCCTTCTGCTAGTCCTGATGAATTTGGGTCTCATCTGCGCATCTGAAAAACATTTTCTCTCTTGAGATTTAGAAATGAAGTTAACCTCGACCCTAGCACACACTTGCGCTTTGTGTGCAAATCTGTGTTATTCCTCCTGAGGTTGATTCCTTTGGAAAACTCACGGATTCTAAGGAATCTTGCGCACGCTCCTTGTTGCCTTCATGATAACCTCTGGGTATCTAGAAACTCCAACTCTCTGCCCTGTGCTTGTCCTCCTAATATTGTAGACAGTAATTTCTCATGGTCTCCTTCTTTTCTGTTTGCTGTCATTTCCACCAATATTCCATCGTCATTTTTTTTCTTTCCATCAATGACAAGCACACTCTGCTTGTAAACATACCAACATGTTAAGTGATTTAAAATTGTAATTGAAGAATATAAGGATTATTTTGTTGTGGTACTTACAATTTTAAATGAGTGTTTTTAGATCTATTTTATGCATGGAAATATTTCCCTAGAGGGCTTAAACTTATCATAACACTTTGGTATATTTTCTCTTGGATTGCCCAGATGTTTAGGGTTGTTAAAGATTGCAATATTGTTTGTATTTTTAATTGTATTTCATTACAACCCTAAGGATGAAAATGCTCAAGGTTACAATATGGGAAACCTCTAAAATAGAGGTGATTTTTTTTTTGTTGCATTAATTTCCATTTGTTCAAACATTTACATGATGGTTAGTTGAAGGAGAAAAGAGAGGGATTACATGAAATAATAGCTCATCTTGGAGATGAAAATTTGAGATTGGTTTATCCACATCCAGTGTCTAATAGGTACCAATGAATATAGGGTTGTTGTCACACAATTGGGACCACTTGAAGGTCTCATGTCCACAATATTTGATCATTGTGGGCCATGTCACAACTAGAGATTAGTTGAAACAATCTACAATATGATTTGTGTTTCCCTTATTGTACTTGAAATTCAAGTGGAATTGTTGCAAATATGTGGACCACTTCTAATGGTGGTCATTTTGTAACTTTCCTTCCATTTGCATGAATTGTAGAGGCTTGTGATCAATGTGGATGATCATATCCTTTCCAATAATGTAATTCTTTCGCTGGTGACAAGCCTTCACAATGGAGTACATATCCTTGTCATAGGTGGAGTACCTAGGAATCACATTAGAGAGCATATTATAGTAATAAGCCACCAAATTTCCATGCTAAGTGAGGATCACACTGAAAACATAATATAAAGCATTTATCTATTGAGGGGTCTAAATTACCCAATGCTCAACACTAGGGATTAAACCTAAGGAGGAGGTCCAATTAGACTCCTCCTTGTTTGGTATGGAATAATCATCCATGTTAATGGTCCAACAACCATTCAATGTGATATAAAAATTATTTGGTTTCTCTTTTTTTCTTTTATTGTTTTATGTTTAATTCCTATCTACTGTGAAAAATAAATAAGTCAAAGGGTTTGAGGAAGTTTGTGTTTAGGATAACCTATGGAAATAGTCAATGAAATTAACCAAAAACTCTAAGATATCTAAGAAATAATTCTACTCAGAAGCATTACTACATTATCACCTTCAGGAAACATAAAATGCAAAAAGATGAAACACTTTGTTCCCAAGAGATAACTCTTTGAGACAGTGACTGGAAATAACCTTACAGCTGTAATTTTTTATTCTAAGAAACAATTCTATAGAAATATACAGATAACAATGTTGATACTAAGAGGGGGGTGAATTAGTATCAAGTACAATTTAAAACCTTTTTCAACTTATAATTAAACCATTCAATTATATTCAATGAGAAATGAACAATAGTATAAGAGTTACACCAATACACCACAATATACCATG
>ML781520.1:750369-767203 GCA_009831015.1 Picea engelmannii | reverse complement strand
ACAACAATTTTCCATCTACTCCATCGATGATTATATAAATATTTCTACAATGATTAATATATTAAATAACAAAACCAAAATTACAAAAAGAAACTGAGAAACTAATTAATAAAGAAATATTGAAGATAACACCTAATGATTTACACAATCACACAATATAACTTAGCATAATTGAAATATTTACTAGATGCCCATGATGTTAATTCAAAAGGTAGAGTTTATCAACAAAAAATGAAATAATACACATAAATTCAGCAAACCAAAATGTCTTGACTCCAAAGGGTTTTTGAATTGAGTCTTGAAATAGTCCTCCACTTACAATCTTGTTGAAATCCCTCCAGAGATCGATAAACCCTTGAAAAATCTAGAGATCAAAGACCCTTTACTAAGAGATTGATCTCTTTATTTATAAGATAAAAACTAATTTAATTTTGGAATAAAAATAAAATTCAATTTATTACGAATCATGCAATCTCCTCATGTAATTTGAATCTTCAATGAACAAAAGTCTTGATAAATCATCCATGCATTTAGCCACATCTCCAATTAACTGCAGACTTCAATTCACGCATGCTCAACTGTGCAAATATTTCCTTGATTAAATAATTCTACCCGTTGTCAAGTCCAACTTATTTATTTTTAAATTTTATTTTAAGCACTGTGAAGTCCAACTCAGTTTTTCTTTAATCTTTAATAATCATCCACGTTCTAAATTTAGAATGTTCATGCACCCAATCAACAATTCTTCCAACTCTACTCTCATGCTTGTAGTTTTCAACTGCTAGAAATCTATCAGTTGTAGCATGCAACATTGAAATTATTCTCGCCATGCTAAAAGATTCCCCTTGCATGTACCTGAATCATAAAAAAATGCATATTAGGAATAAAAATATATTTTCGTAAAAAAAATGTCAGATAAAACAATTTATTCATCTTAAAATGAATTATTCAATTCATTTCCTTGGGCATGATTTTCTTTATTTTGTAAACCTAAAACAAACAGAGTCAAATAAATAAAAACATATAAAAGTAAATTTTTATTTCTTGATGATACCTTTCCAATGATATATGGCATTCTCAAAACAAGTACATAATCAAAATTTATCATGAAAATGCCATAATAATTTTACATGTTGTAGCTTTATTTCAACAATCGTAAACCAACAATGCAGAATCATAAAAACAATTATAACTACAAAGTTGTAGATCCCGGTGAGTCCTTTTCAATGGTATAAGACATGTCTCAAATGGAGTTTGGGGATCAAAATGTATCCCAAAAATATGAAAATGGGTTCTTCTCTCATCGACGATTGTTAGAACATTTTCTGCACTCGGGAAATGAATGGCATTTTTTATCACAACTCATGTGGGAGGACCAACTGTGAGGATTTTTTTTTTCTTGTGATCAGACAGCTTGGATGTATGGTGTGAAAAGAGTTCATTGACATCGACAATTAGTCATGACGTATTAAGCGTTGAAGTGATATGGGTTGACGTTGATAGTCGATTGGCGATCGACGGAATGTGTGCACACAACAATTCTAAACATTTAACCATCCTACCGATGCCCTATAAGTTCATTAACATCGTTGAAACTCCATATCTCCCAACCTAAAATACTTACTCGAAAACTCTAAATGTTGATGATCAACAGAACATCCATACCATGATGACAGGTCAGGTGTTGTGATAGTTTATGTGGAAATATTATGTACAAAAGATGACATGGACATATGAAAGGAAGCACAGTTCATGATGCAGAATTATGATGTGTCATTGTATAGTTGATGAATTGAACATGATGATGTGGACCCGTACAATGATGTGGCCGTATGATGTCTCACGTTGACGTGTAAAAAGTAGTGTAGATGGTGATGTGGAAATTATACAGTTGGCAACATGGTAGGATGATGCGGCATGTGATGTGGACCTTGTATGGCCATCGAAACAAACCCAACTAACAAGAAAAGTTTCAATGGCCAATATTTGTCTTCATTCATGATTGGATGTCTAATATTGATTTCTTGGTTCTCATATTTCATCGACATCAAGAGAACTTTACTTGTTTCATTCTTGAATAACATGTATTTTCACCGACATTGATGGTCCATCGGTGATCGGTGAAATCTATTGATTGTTATAACTCTAACGCATTCCACTGATGACCGATGGCTTATCGGTGATCGATGGAATTTGTTCCACTTCTAAATGCGCATGAATTTTCCTCAATCTCAATCATCAACACTTCTTCTAGGCTCTCATCGAGTTTTGGGTTGTGTAGACATATTCTTTCAGCCTCGACCCCCAATGAGTTCACTAGTACTTTATGGAGAAGGTTGTGATTTTTCTCTTTTTTCAATTCTTTATTTTGTTTTTCTTTCCTAGTGCAAAACATGAGATTGTTTTTTATTTTCTTGAGATTTTAAATGCAAAGAAAAAAAAGGAAAAAAATACATAAACTTAACAAAGGACAAATATGCAACCTATGTAAAGATAAAATAAAAAGGTATAGAATGGTTAAAAGAAAATTCATACCAAAAAATTGAAAATTTTAAGGATGTGTTGAGGACTCGACAAATGGTGACTCACTAGACAAAACCAACATCTTTTCTTATACCTCTGATCACAACCAAATAATTTCAAGTAACATAAACTTATAATAAGAAGAGAAAACATAAACCACTCATAGATCCATCTATATGTAATCTAGAAATCATTATTTACCTTGTCATGGGGTTTTAATTTTTAATCAATCACAAAAGATAAGTCATTTTGATCATTGAACTACACTTTGAATAAGAAACCAAATTAGATATGACTTCTAGTATTAAGGTATTATTTTGTATAATATCCAAGTATCATGTTCCCCCTTCTAGTGTCGCTCCACTGCCAGCGATATTCGATAGCCCAAACTGAGTCAACCTGATATCACAGACCTTGCTCCATTACCAGCGAGCATCCATAGCCCCAACGAAGATATATATGTTCTATCATCGACATCATGATTCCCTTTCGATTTATTTATATACCTCATCACTTATTTATTTAATTAATATAATGCAAAGCATATGTACCCCTTATTGGATACTCTGTGTGATGGGAAGTTCCTGTGGGATATGTATCTAAGTCTAGGAGGATGACATATGTTAGTGAAGGGATGAATCAGGCCCCCATGCTTTAAATCTTACCCATTCTAAAAATAACAAGACATTCATCAATTTCTCATTCATCATTTAGAGCATGATTTCTAGAGTATATGACATTTTTAATCTTTTCATATTTGATAATAGTCATTACCACCATCGACAAAACATTGTATTTTTTAAACTCACATGTTAAAGAAACTATAAGTACTTTCTGACTCCTGCTCATGTTCTTTGTCAACTTACTTCACGTTTGATATTTAAAACAAATAAGATTTTTAGAAAAGAACTAGAATGTCACGTTCCGCAGACCAGAGGCTAAAAACTCAACTTCCCCCAAAACTTAATTATGGAAAAACAAACAAAAATCAAACATGCAAATAATGCAATAACAAACAAAACATGCAAAGTAAGAATCATGAAAATCAACTATGAAAATCAAAATTGAAACCATGCATCAATCAAAAATAATAATAAAAACCAACTAAACTTAAGAAAAACTAAACTAAACTTGAAATCAGAACATAGCTAAAATAAATTCTAAGGTGAATGATTGAAACAAAGAAAAAAGAAAAAATTCAATGTAAAAAGAATTAAAAATCACAACTAAATTATAATCTGATGGATTTTATTCAAGAAACCAAAATTGAGCCAACATCTTATTCAGAAAATAGGAAAAATAAAATAGAAAATAAAACTAAGCTACTCTTACCCTAACCTACCATGTCTCCACCAATACTATGTAAAATCATATATCTAATGTAACCATTTAATTACCTCATTGTCAATCAGGATATCAAGGCATCATGTAGGATTTTGCAGTTGAGGCATAGTGTATTGTTTGAATGAAATAATTAAAACATTATGCAATTGGTTTAGAACAAAAAGTATTAGATACTTACTGGTTTGAGAAAATCATTTGGTGAAAGCTAGTTCTAAGAAGTCTCTAGCGATATCTTTAAAACCATTTTGGAAATGATGTATTATTAAAAAGGAATGCAAAGGTAAGTGATTTACTTGCTCATGGACATTAGTTGACAATTCCAAAATAAATCCAAATGACAATTCTTCTTGGTTCAACCTACTACTTTCGTCGTTATGTATGATGATGGGGTGACTTCATGTTATTGTCTCTCCATGAAGAGATGAAAATTATGTTGGTACTCCTTGCTCTATCTTCCTAACATTGGCATTTGTTCAAAGATATTAGCGATTCTAGGTTGAATAAGTTCCATGCATAATATATCAAATCTCAAATCCAATTTCTAAAAAGAAAATTTGTCATAAAAAATAGGACTATCACAATCAAACTTTGTTTCCATGTATTCAAGATATTTTGATTTCAAGAAATTATCGATATTATGCACACTGAATGAACATTTACTCTTATTGTATGTTTGATCAATCCATGTTTGGAAATCTTCCTGCTTTCCTTCATCATTGTATATTTTTTTCCCAAAGCAAGGGTCAACTATATGACAAGATGATGAACCAAATAAATCTAATAAGAGACCAAAAAAAAAAATTAGATTCTAAAATTGACTTGATTTCTTCAGCAAGATAATTTTCACAAAAAAAAAATATCAATTGTTCTTTTGATCTTTAGCTGATATAACCTGTTTATTTTGTTTGATTTTAATTTCTATTGTAGATGTACTTGTTTTAGTGAAAGAGTATAGTTTATAGATCATATATTTTTCATTCTCTTCCCATTTTTCATGACCATCAAGGGAACATTATAGCTCTATATCAACTTCAGAAATTGATTCTTTATCAAAGACTAGTTTGGAACCATCTTTTAAAATACCACCTTGAAACTATTCCTTGAAATCAAATTGTAAAAAAAAAGAGACATGAAGATCAACATGACATGTTTCAGTAGTTGAAATGATTTATTCATGTTGTGGAAAGACTGAATTGTTTGTATGCAAATATGGATCAAAATCCTGAAAAAACAACATCTTGCAAGTTGGAGGTGTTTGAAATTTCCAGATTGTATTTTTCTATAATATTTCCCGAGTTAATGATTTCCACGTCATTAGTTTCAATAAGGGGAAAATATTCCACTTCTCCTAATGGTATTTGTAATGAATTTTTCTTAAGAAATAGTGAGACTAAAATACTAGGTGGGAAACAATCAAGATGTTGAGAATTTTCCTCATTTTTTGAGAGTACACCATCTTATTCAGGGAAAAAGAGAAGGTATTTAAACTAGTCAAGGATTTCTCGAATGGTATGTCTATTATTTTTAGGAAACCTACAACAAATTTGTGTGAATCTTTGGCATAAATCATTCAACGGTTCATTTGTGTTCCTATGAATTTCTACCAGTTCATTACAAACATCTTCATAATCATTGTCTTCTTGATTACCCTATTCATGAAATGATGATATAAGAAATTATGGTAGATGATACTCTTGATAAATCAGATCCTTCTCTTTACTCATTAAGGACTTTTCCTCTTTGGGAAAAGAAAATAAATAGGAGAAAAAGGTAAAAAAATCAGATATAGAGGGTTTGTCACTTTCACAAAATCTATCATAAATTAGTACAACCCTTAATAAAAATTAATCTTTCATTTTTCATTTTTTATTAAGTTCAACACATAGTTCATCATAATCGTAGTTATCATGTGCATCTAGAAAAACTTCCATGAACTATTTCCAACTATGAATTGATCCAGTTGGAAATGCCTTATACCAAGCCTGAATTCATCCTTCCAATGTGAGAGTAAATAATCTACATAGTTCAACATCTTGAAAAACCTTAAGATTGTTACATGAAAAAATATTTTTTCTAAGATTCCTACATGCATAGGTCTTCTTTTCACCATCAAATTTTATTTTAGACAAGAGACATACTGTATTTTTTGAGATACCATGCAATGGTCTTGGGAGACTAAATGCATGATCCCGTGCAAGACTATGGATAGGAGCTATGGGTTGTTAATACATTTTAGAGCAATAGATCCACATGGGTTGGCTTGCCATCTAGGCCCTCTTTCTAACTCCAATTCTGTTGAGGGGTCTAAATTCCCCAATGCTCAACAATAGGGATTAAACCCAAGGAGGATGCCTAATTAGACTCCTCCTTGTTTGGTATGGAATAATCCTTCGGGTTAATGGTTTTGCAATTGTTCGATGGGATTTAAAATTTGTTTGGTTTCTATCTTCTTTTCTTTTATTGTTTTATGTTTAATTCCTATCTACTCCAGAAAAGAAATAAGTCAAAGGGCTTGAGGAAGTTTGTGCTAAGGATAACCTATGGAAATAGTCAATGAAAGTAGCCAATAGTTCTGATATCTCTAAGAAATAATTCTACTAAGAAGCATTACTACATTATCACCTTCAGGAAACATAAAATGTAGAAAGACGAAATCCTTTGTTCCTAAGAGACAACTCTTCAAGACAATGGCTAGAAATAACCTTGCAGCTATAATTTGTTCTTCTAAGGAATAATTCTATAGAAATACATAGCTAAAAAGATACTCCCAGGAAAACACACAACAATTTGTCATCTACTTCATCAATGATTATAGAAATAATTCTACAATGATTAATGTATTAAATAACAAAACCATGATTACAAAAAGAAACTGAGAAACTAATTAATAAAGAAATACTAAATATAACACCTAATGATTTATACAATCACACAAGATAACCTAGCATAATTGAAATATTTACTAGATTCATGTGACATTAATTCAAAAGGTAGAGTAATCCACAAAAAATGGAATAATACACAAAAATTCAGCAAACCAAAATGTCTTGACTCCAAAGAGTTTCTAAATTGAGCCTTGAAATAGTCATCTGCTTACAATCCTCTTGAAATCTCTCCAGAGGCCAAAAAACTCTTGAAAATAGTTGCAGAGATCAAAGACCCTTTATTAAGAGGTCGATCTCTTTATTTTTATTTTTAACAATAAGAGGGGGAAGAATTTGATTATAAAAAGGGGGGGGAAAGGCCAGTAAAATAATACATTTGTTCAAAGTTTGTTTCTATCGTAATCAAAAGTCCCTGCAGGAGGGATACCAAAGAGTCTGTCAATGTATTTGAATTCTTCCCGACATACATACATTCAGAGTGTCAAGGATACACTCTGTAAAATATACCTAATATATGTATGAAAATATTATACATTTATCAAATTTTGAATACTACCATGCTAAGAGTACCATAAATAATTTCTCAAGACTAGTTCATTCAGGTCGAACTAGATAGGGTTTTTTGGCGTGGAAGAAGCCACCTCTGAATTTTTGGAACTCGCTTCTTGCTGAGGTTTCCCTCAAAAGTCTTCCAATTCAAGCCTAAGTGCATTGCACTCATATTGCAGCTACTTGATTTCTTGTTGTTGAGCCATTGATTCCTCCATGAATGTAATGAGATGAGAAGAAAGGTCATTGTAACATATTTGTAGGTCAAGAATTCAATTTCGTGAATCCTCCAACTTTGTTTCTAGTTGTGCCACCCAATTTTTCCATTGGGAATTGTTTTATGCCATTGAAATATATTGACAATTTTGGATGTCTAAATGAGGAACGAAGAAGCAATGGAAGGATCTTGAATGGCGACCAACTTCCCAAAGTGAGGATGAAGAAAACTTTGAGCCATGCAGTGAATGTAACAAGATTGATGATTGAGCCAGGGCGCCATCTCGTTGTCATACTCTTCATTGATTAAATTCTCACAACATGTATTTTTCCTTGAGCCCATAGCTCCACCTTTTGCAATCATCATTATGAATACGGTTGCTAAGGATTCAATGTGAATCAACTCATCGTACATGGGGAAGTGATGAAAGAAATTATGGAAGGGTCGATCAAGGAGCGAGGGATTTAAAATGAGATTAAGGGGATGCATTTCCACCACGTGCCCAAGAGGCGGCAGTAATGAGAATCTATCTCATGACGTGGAATGGTGTGGTGAGGTTCTAAAGTTAAGCCCAATTCTAAAGTGGGGGGGATACCCCTTATAATTCTTCTTCAAATCTTTCATGGTAGATAGAGTGAAATTTATTCCCCTTTTAGGACTCAAATTACATTGATTTCTTTTCCTAGTGAGCGGAAGGAAGAACTTGATACTAATCATGGAATAATCAAGTTTTGGAAAGTCTCATTATTTATAAGTGTCCCTTCAAGCTGTTGGGTGGTGTGGTTAGCCTTCTTATCAAAATATTGATTATTTTCTCTCAATATGTGGAAGAATTTGATGGTCCTGAGAGTCTTGATTTCAAAATGAATCCTAGTTATTATGGATCGAAGCAGGAGACTATTTGGGATTTTTTTCTCCTTGCATATGAAATTATAAGTTTAGAATCTCCAATCACTATGAAATGTTCTATGCCTATGTTCCTAGCTAGGTTCAGACCCTGGAGAAGTGTGTAAGCTTCTTCTTGATTATTAATTAAGTGAACCAAGCTCCATGTGAAAATAATGTCTTGTTGTCATGTTGGGTTAAGTAACACCCCTCCTACACCTGCTACCCTGAGGTTTCCTTTGGATGCTCCATCAAAACTAAGGATGTGACTATTTCGAGAGAATATCCAATGTTGGAATTCATAGGAGGAAATATGAAAATACCAATAAGGGGGATATGGATGGGGGGACTTTTCAAATTATTGCAGAGATAATTTATCCACCCAATACTTTTCTTTATTGTCCAGAGGTTGTAGAGAGATGGAAGAAAGTGACTACAAGTTGAAGTGTTTTGATAGAAGACTAATGGCCTTGATTGCTACTAAAGATGGAGTGATTTTCTCCTAGATGAAAATTTCCTTGTTCCATGCTATCCATATTTTCTAGTAGATGAATTTAGGAAGGGCCAGCCATAGTATTTTGAAGAGATATTTTTTATGAAAGGATCCTCTATATTGATATTTCCATCTAGAGAATAACTTTGTGATAGCAGTGGGAAAATTTAGCCAGGGATAGAGATCCTTAAGATATTACTGCCACATAATATGAGAGAAAGGACATTCCAAAAATAGGTGAGCAATTGATTCAGTTGAATTGTTACAAAAGATGCACCTGAAAGGGCCATGGAAGCTCCTTATTCCTTATTTGGTTCCAACGGGGTGAGGAGGGGGGAAGAAAATGTTGGGAAATAAAGGTGTTGAATCCATTCTTTACTGAGTATTTCTAGGGACCCAACCTATGGATTCTTTGGATGATAAAGACATTGGAGCAAAACCTTTGATCCTTGAGATGAGAATACAAGAGAAAGATTGTAATTGGGGTGGGGGGAGCCAAAATCCCATTCCATATAGCATCCACATGATTTGTTCCACACCAAAATTTCATACATGGAGGATTTTACTTATTCTTGGATCCATGCAAACAAAGGAAGAAGATATGTGTCCTAATTGAGGGGAGGTTTCCCAAATATGATATATGTATGTAGATGAATTCTTTTTACATTCCTCGAGACCAAGATAAGTTGATTTTTAATAAGTGGTATGGAATCTTTTAGAAGCTTCCAAATTTGAGAGCCTCCAATACCTTAATGGTTTGATTCTAAGCATCTAATCCTGTGACCTGCAAAGTACTTGAGAATTATTAATTTCTTCCACCAGTCATTTTTTCTTGATATTAGTCTCCAAAATATTTTAACACCCATAGTTATGTTGGATATAGAAGGATATCTGATCCCTAGGCCACCACATTCTTTTGGAGCTCCGACTGTATTCCAAATGAAAATATGGAATCTTTTGGATTTGGTTCATCCCCCTTGGCAGAGTAATATTTGAAGCTCTTGAGCTATTGGCGCATATTTAATCCTGCTTGGGTCCAACAGAGATGAAATTGAAGTATTGGAAGAGAAGATAAAACATATTTTATGAGAACTACTCTTCTAGTTGGGTTTCGCCAGAAGGATCCCCATTGGTGAAATTTGTATTTTATCTTCTCCAGAACTTGGTTCCATGAAGAGGAAGGAAGATTTTTTAGACAAATCGATATGCCTAGATATTTGAAAGATTTCCAATTCTCCGCAAAGGGGAAGTCTAAAATATTTTCTATGGGGATCAATGTGCTAGAGAGAGAATTCCATGCATAAATCTGAAATTTTTCTTCATTGATGAGCCCTTCTGAAGCTAAAGTGTAGTCATCCAAAATATTTTTGAATATTTTGGCAATAGTTGAGGAAGAACCTTCCAAGAGGATTGTATCATATACAAATTGAGAGTTGTTGATTCTCTTGGTCCCTTGTAATATTTTAATGTCTGGAATGGATTTTTGTCTTCTCTCTTCATCTAGTTTTTTGTTGAGCACTTCTTCCATAAGAATGTATAATGTAGGGGAGAGAAGGCAGCCTTTCCTAAGACCCCTAGTGATTATAAAAAAATAAGTAGGCCTGACATTAACTAGGGGAGCCATCCAAGGGAAGTGAATGCAAGTAGATACCCAAGAGAGGAAGAATTCACTAAAGTTGAATCTTGTAAGAATGATCGTTAGGAGGCTATGTCTGACTATATCAAATGCATTGTCCATATCAATTTTGAAGGCCATCCTTTGGTCGCCTCTCAGTTGGTTGGAATGGATTTCTTATTAAACCGGGAAGATGTTATATATCATTTGTATTTTTTCAAAAAAGCCTCCTTGGTTGGGGGAGATGAGGGAGGGAAGAAAAGGTTTAAGTCTAATGGCCATGATTTTGGAGATAATTTTATATGAAACATTGCATAGGGAGATAGGGAGGAATATAGAAAAAGAAGAAGGGTTAAGGTCTTTAGGAATAAGGGACAAAAAGGTGGAGTTAGTGCAACTTATGATCTTTGTTGACTTCTGGACATATTGCACCATTCTAATAAGATCATTTTTTATAATGGTCCAACAATTTTGATCAAAATTGTCTGAGAAGCCATCCGACCTAGGACCTTTATATGGATTCATGATCTTGAACTCTCCCCAAACTTATACTTCTATGATGGGCATACAAATTTTGTGGTTATATTCATAACTAATAAGAGAAGGGATGTCTTCCAACATGTTCTCAAATGAGTCAAAATTGATATTGGGAACCTCCTTGTATAAACTTACAAAATTTCTGAAATTTTGTTTCCTTGATCTTCTTGAAATCTGTAATTCGTTCACCATTCTCATTTACAATTTCTGTCACCTGATTTTTCCATACCCTTACTTTGGCTTGGTGGTGGAAAAACTTGGTGTTTTTATTTCCATCTTGAAGCCATAAAATTCTAGATTTTATCCTCCATTATTATTTTGTTTTTACAACCTTTTGAAAAGATTGGAAGGTATGCTTTTCTTCTTCGAGTATGTCTGAAGTTACTTGGGTGGATTAAAGATTACTTCTGATAGCTTCCAATTTTTTTGAAAGGTTGGATTTTTCATACTCAAGGTTATTTGGCTTGGCTTTAGCCCATGTTTTTAGGTTGGATTTTTCATACTCAAGGTTATTTGGCTTGGCTTTAGAAAGAAAAGAAGAGATCAAAATTTGAAAACAATTCATAAATCCTGGATGAAATTCTCAGTAGTGAGGTCACCAAACAACAAGACTATTTTGGGATACACTCAAGACTCAACTTCTACATCACAAGGATCAATCAAAAGTCCAATCAGTTATTCATATACTCTAAAATGCTCCTTAAGAAGATAAGATAACAAGGCAAAGATGATGCCATTGAAGACTATCCCAAATAAACAGAATTCAACACCCCCTAATAAAGAAAAATATTCCAAGAAGAATGCAATCACAAGAAGAAGTCCCTCTAAAATATATCAACATATCTTCCTTGGATATTATTATTCCTGCAATAATTTTGGACACAAAGCAATACATTGTAAATCCTGTAGAAGGTACAATCCAAAGAATGTCCATAGAAGTCAGAAGTTCAATACAGAGAGAAAAAACTACAATTCATTATCTCCATTGAAAGACTACAATATGGAATGCCTCAAATGTAAGAATTATGGTCATGAAGCCATTGAATGTATATTACCAAAGTATGCCAAAGAGATCAGTATTCCCAACAATCAAAATAAAAAGGTATGGAAGGAAAAACAAATAAAGAGAACAGAGTGTAAAGTAGCCCTATATGCCAACAAAAAAATATGTCAATGGTATATAGATAGTGGATGTTCTAAACACATGACTGGAGATCAAATAAAATTTCTCAAATTAAAGAAAAAATAAAAAGTAAGTGTTACCTTTAGAGATAATGTGTCAACCAAAATACTAGGCAAAGGCATTGTTGGCTTGGGGGATAACAAAGTCAAAGTAGAAAATGTACTTCTGGTAGAAAATTTGAAGCCTAATATCCTAAGTGTAATTGAGAAATGTGATCAAGGTCACATTCTTACCTTTGATTCTCATAAATGTGAGATCATACGAGAAGATATTGGGAATCTAGTGGCAGTTGCACCAAAAACATCCAACAATGTGTACATCATTGACATGGAAGAAGAAGAACAATGTTGCTTAGGTCAAGAAGATGAAAGCTAGTTATGGCATAGAAGGTTGGGACATATGAGCTTTGAAAAAATAATCAAAGACAATAAGAAGGAAGTAAGGGATCTCCCAAAGGTTATAAATACTTCAGACCCTATTTGTAAAAATTGTCAAATAGGGAAGTAGACAAATGAGAAGTCTACATCAAGACCCTTGGAGCTTGTTCACACTAATCTATGTGGTCCTAAAATAACTAAGAGTATACATGGAGAACATTATTTTATGTTGGTCATTGATGACTACGCAAGGATGGCATGGGTATACTTTCTGAAGGAAAATTCATAAGCTTTTGAGAAGTTTAAAGCATACAAAGCCTTTGTAGAGAATGAAACAGATCTCAATATTAAATGTCTGAGATCAGACAATGGAGGAGATTTCAACTCTAAATATTTCATTAAGTTTTGTGAAGAGCATGGAATCAAAAGACAAATTTCATCTCCCAGGACTCCTCAACAGAATGGAGTGGTTGAGAGGAAGAATAGAACTGTCGAAGAAGCTGCAAGAACCATGTTGAATGAAGCTAAACTTCCTGATAAATTCTGGAGAGATGCAGTATATACAACAGTTCACATACTCAACTGAGCACAAATGAGACCCAACCATGACAAAACACCTTATGAATTATGGTTTGGTAGGTCATCATCTGTAAAACACTTCATAGTCTTTGGAAGCAAGTGTTACTTCAAGAATGCTGAGGATAATCTAGGGAAATTTGACCCAAGATCAGATGAAGATATATTTCTAGGATACTCATCTAAAAATAAAGCTTACAGATGATACAATCTAATACTACATAAAATAGTGGAGAGTGCAAATGTAAATATATATGATCTAAAGTTAAGAAAAATCAAACACTAGAACATACCAAAATATGATGATGAAGAGGATGGAGAATCTCAAAATGAAGAAGACATTGAAGAACCTCAGAAAAATGAACCCCACACTGATGAAGAAAATGATGAAGAAACCCCCTTGCCAAAATATCCATAAAAAACGGTTCAAAAGAATCATCTTGAAAGCCAGATTATAGGTGATAAGAATGCAAGAGTAGAAACAATAAGGAAACTCACATTTTACTCAGAACAAGCAATGTTACCTCTGATTGAACCTAATTCATTTAAAGAATCCAACAAAAGTGAATAATGGATAAAATAAATGAATGAAGAACTTGAAGAAATAGAGATGAACCAAACTTGGGAACTAGTTCCAAGACCCAAGGACAAGAATGTGGTGGTAACTGAGTGGATATTCAAGAACAAACTCAATGAAAATGGGAAGATCATAAAGAAAAAATCTAGATTAGTATGTAAAGGGAATTCCCAAGTAAAAGGTATTGACTTTGAAGAAACATTTACCCCATTAGCAAGACTAGAGGCCATCAGAATGTTCCTTGCATTTGCATGCTTCAAAAACTTCAAAAACTATCAGATGGATGTCAAGTCAACATTCTTGAATGGAACACTACAAGAAGAAGTCTATGTTGAGAAACTAGAAGGATTACTGTTAACAGAAAATAAGGACTATGTGTGCAAGATAAAGAAGGCTCTGTATGGTCTAAAACAAGCCCCCAGAGCATGGTTCTCAAGGCTTGACCAATACCTACAAAAACAAGGATATAAGAGAGGGACTACTAACAAGAACCTATACATCAAAATTGAGGATCAAAAGATGATTGTTGTGGTGGTATATGTAGATGATATCATATTTGGAAGTAATCTTATTGTACTAAGTAGAAAGTTTTCCACTAAAATTCTAGAAGAAATTGAAATGTCTATGCTAGGAGAATTAACCTTCTTCTTAGGTTTACAAGTCACTTAAACAGAGAAAGGAATATTCATTTCCAAATATAAATATATCAAGGAAATGATAAATAAATTCCAAACGGAAGAAAATAAACCTATGTGCACTCCCATGCTCACTGGATGTAAACTAAGTCTAGAATATGACTCACCAAAAGTGGAACAAATTATGTACAGGTCAATGGTTGGAAGCCTACTCTATACAATAGCAACAAGACCTAACATCATGCAGGTTGTAGGATTGGTGGGGAGGTTTCAATTTTCACCCAAGGAATCTCACTTAAAATTAGTGAAGATAATATTTAGATACCTCAAATCTACCTCTGATTTTGGACTATGGTATCCAAAGAAGAAGGACTTTACACTGAATGCATACACTAATGCAAATTGGGTTGGCAATATAGATGATAGGAAAAGCACTAGTGGAGGAGCATTATGTCCTAGTAGAATTCTTGGTAGCATTTCTAAGTAAGAAACAAATATCCATATCACTCTCCACAACAAAAGAAAAATACATTGTTGCTGCATCTTGATGCACACAAGTGCTCTGGATGAAACAAACATTAGAAGATTTACAAGTGAAATATGACCATCCCATTACTATTAACTGTGATAACACTAGTGCCATAAATATCTCTAAAAATCATGGAATGAATTCTAAAACCAAAGACATCCCAATCAAATACCATTTCTTAAGAGATCAGGTTGCTCAAAGAGTGGTGAAAGTTGAGTATGTGGACACAAAAGAACAAATTGCAGACATTTTTACAAAACCCTACCTAGAAATAGATTTGAAAATATAAGAAAAAAGTTAGGAGTAACCTCCATACCTCATTAAAATATTCAAACCAATATATGAATAGGGGAGCATCACCTTAAGGGGAGCATCAGTTGAAGGGAAGAATCACCTCAAGGAAATAAAAAAAATATCCCCAATGTCATTGTTGTCAAAGGGGGAGAGATAAAGAATAAAAAAACTCAAAAACTCAAAAATACAAAATACATTCACAAAGGGGAGTAACATTGTTTTACTAAGGTTTCCATCAAAAAAAAGGGGGAGAGAAATAGAGAGTGTTTCCATCAGTGACAAGGGGGTAAATGTTGGATCAGTGTTTTCATTGATGTCAATCAGAGAATCTCAAATGCAGTGAGAATGTTGGATATCACGTGTTATGAATGATCATTGATGTCAACAAAGGGTCCATATAGTTCATAATATTATAACTCTGTTGATATACCCTATTACGCTATGTAAATGAAAGAAACTACTAAGAATGTACATCAAACCCCAAGAAGCGAGGGAGAACATGATAGTTGTGACTCTAGACTTCTAGAAGGAGCACATGTCATTCCTCGCTATCAAAGAATTGGAGAGATGATGATAAGAAGCACATATCCACTCTCATACTTTAAGTGTACAATGAGGTTAAAAGAATAAAACCCTTCTAATTTAATTGTAATAAATAAATAAAGTGAAGTTATGTAAAAGAGAGGTGCATGTGAAAAAGTAGAAATTGAAATAAATAAATAAAGTAAAGTTACGTAAAAGGGAGGTGCATGTGAAAAAGTAGATATCGGAATAAATAAAAGTAAGAGAAGTTACATAAAACGTGTGAAAAAGTAGAAATTGAAATAAATAAATAAAGTACATTTATGTAAAATAGAGGTGCATGTGAAAAAGTAGAAATTGAAATAAATAAAATTAAGAGAAGTTATGTAAAAGAGAGGTGCACGTGGCTTCAAGCCCATGGTTTTGGAAACCCATGGTATTTTCCCATGGTATGTGAAAAGAAAAAAGAAAAAAAAAGGGTTATAAATTAAATTAACCCAATAAAAAATACAACTATAATTAAAAGGCCTTCATGTAGATTTATGAATAAAAACAAAAGAGAAATAATATTGTTTTAAGATAAACATTATTTAATCAGAAGGGTGCAATGTTTCAATGTCAAAAAACACATTGATTCAAAATCACACCCCTTAGAAGACTATATAAATGAAGATTTATGAAGGAAATAAAGTGTCCCTGTGGCCTACATTGAATATCCAATATGAGTACAGAGTCCAAGGAAGTAAAGAGAAGATATTTATGTGACAAGGGTGGAAGGGAGGAGCTAGGAAGGACTAAGTGTCTATTGTTTATTAAATTTGAATACTAGGAAGTTGGTGCTTCCTAAGGGTTGGATCCCTAAACAAGGGAGTTGGTGCTTCTTAGGGTAGGATCCCTAAAGAAAAGGATTTTTTTCTTCCTAGGGTTGGAGCCCTAAACAAGGAAGTTTTTGCTTCCAAAGGGTTCGAGCCCTGAACAAGGAGATTGGTGTCTCCCAATTATCACTGTAACTTGTTTATATTATAATAATTTGATATTCACTTTTACTGGTATTATTCAATTGTTGTCATTTAAAGTTATTAAATTTTTAATT
>ML781520.1:731699-750319 GCA_009831015.1 Picea engelmannii | reverse complement strand
CATCCAGTGGGGCACACCATTCAGTGGGGGATTTCAGATCTACAGAGATTGAGAGGGATCTTGGAGATTTGGGCACCTGGGTTGTTCTTATCATCACCCGATCTATTAGTTGGCATATTTCTTAGGGTGATTGGACACTTTTGGCAGCAGGGTCGAGTTATTGAGGGTTTCGGCCTTCTATTGGAGTGTGGCATTCTTCAGCTGGAGAGTTTGGCATTCAGATCTGCTTGTATTGATATTCATTTCTTATTCAGCCTTTGGAGGCATCTTTTTTATTAGCGGGAGAATTTTGTAGCAGCTCTTATCTATTGTCTATCTTCTTGGCCATCTGTTGAGCATTCCAGATCGACATCTTCATTTTAGCAGGTTTCTCTATTTTATGAATAAAGAAGAATTGAGATGGTTTGGCTTGTCTATCTTATTGCATATGGTTGAGGTATGTTCCATGGTTATCTCTTTCTGTTATTTGTTGCATACACACATATAAACAAATCTAAAAAGTAGATCAACAAAGTGTTTGACGAAATACCTCACTCAAAAAAAGTTTTAAAAAGACACCAAAACAGTGATGGTCCTTGCATAATGGCTTGGGATCATTACAAAAGTAGCCATGTATGCCAAAAATAAAATATGTCAATGGTATTTAGACAGTGGATGTTCTAAACACATGACTGGAGATCAAAGAAAAATTCTCAAATTAAAGAAAAAATAAAAAGGAAGTGTTTCCTTTGGAGATAATGTGTCAACCAAAATACTAGGCAAAGGCAATGTTGGCTTGGGGGATAACAAATTCAAAGTAGAAAATGTACTTCTGGTAGAAAATATGAAGCCTAATCTCCTAAGTGTAATTGAGAAATGTGATCAAGGTCACATGCTTTACCTTTGATTCTCAGAAATGTGAGATCATAAGAGAAGATATTGGGAATCTAGTGGCAGTTGCACCAAGAACATCCAACAATGTGTACACCATTGACATGGAAGAAGAAGAACAATGTTGCTTAGGTCAAGAATATGAAAGCTAGTTATGGCATAGAAGGTTGGGACATATGAGCTTTGAAAAAATAATCAAAGACAATAAGAAGGAAGTAAGGGATCTCCCAAAGGTTATAAATACTTCAAACCCTATTTTTAAAAATTGTCAAATAGGGAAGTAGACAAAAGAAAATTCCACATCAAGACCCTTGGAACTTGTTCATACTAACCTATGTGGTCCTAAAATAACTAAGAGTATACATGGAGAACATTATTTTATGTTGGTCATTGATGACTACGCAAGGATGACATGGGTATACTTTCTGAAGGAAAATTCATAAGCTTTTGAGAAGTTTAAAGCATACAAAGTCTTTGTAGAGAATGAAACAGATCTCAATATTAAATGTCTGAGATCAGACAATGGAGGAGATTTCACCTCTAAATATTTCATTAAGTTTTGTGAAGATCATGGAATCAACAGACAAATTTCATCTCCCAGGACTCCTCAATAGAATGGAGTGGTTGAGAGGAAGAATAGAACTGTTGAAGAAGTTGCAAGAACCATGTTGAATGAAGCTAAACTTCCTGATAATTTTTGGAGAGATGCAGTATATGCAGCAATTCACATACTCAACCGAGCACAAATGAGACCCAACCATGACAAAACACCTTATGAATTATGGTTTGGTAGTTCATCATCTGTAAAACACTTCATAGTCTTTGGAAGCAAGTGTTACATCAAGAATGATGAGGATAATCTAGGGAAATTTGACCCAAGATCAGATGAAGATATATTTCTAGGATACTCCTCTAACAATAAAGCTTACAGATGATACAATCTAATACTACATAAAATAGTGGAGAGTGCAAATGTAAATATATATGATCTAAAGTTAAGAAAAATCAAACACCAGAACATACCAAAATATGATGATGAAGAGGATGGAGAATCTCAAAATGAAGAAGACGTTGAAGAACCTCAGAAAAATGAACCCCACACTGATGAAGAAAATGATGAAGAAACCTCCTTGCCAAAATCTCCATCAAAAAGGGTTCAAAAGAATCATCTTGAAAGCCATATTATAGGTGATAAGAATGCAAGAGTAGAAACAAGAAGGAAACTCACATTTGACTCAGAACAAGCAATGCTTCCTCTGATTGAACCTAAGTCATTTAAAGAAGCCAACAAAAGTGAAGAATGGATAAAATAAATGAATGAAGAACTTGAAGAAATAGAGATGAACCAAACTTGGGAACTAGTTCCAAGACCCAAGGACTAGAATGTGGTGGGAACTGAGTGGATATTCAAGAACAAACTCAATGAAAATGGGAATATCATAAAGAAAAAAGCTAGATTAGTATGTAAAGGGTATCCCAATTAAAAGGTATTGACTTTGAAGAAACATTTACCCAATTAGCAAGACTAGAGGCCATCAGAATTTTCCTTGCATTTGCATGCTTCAAAAACTTCAAAAACTATCAGATGGATGTCAAGTCAACATTCTTGAATGGAACACTACAAGAAGAAGTCTATGTTGAGAAACCAGAAGGATTATTGTTAACATAAAATAAGGACTATGTGTGCAAGATAAAGAAGGCTCTGTATGGTCTGAAACAAGCCCCCAGAGCATGGTTCTCAAGGCTTGATCAATACCTACAAAAACAAGGATATAAGAGAGGGACTACTGACAGGAACCTATACATCAAAATTGAGGATCAAAAGACGATTGTTGTGGTGGTATATGTAGATGATATCATATTTGGAAGTAATCTTATTGTACTAAGTAGAAAGTTTGTCATTGAAATTCTAGAAGAAATTGAAATGTCTATGCTAGGAGAATTAACCTTCTTCTTAGGTTTACAAGTCACTTAAACAAAGAAAGGAATATTCATTTCCCAAGATAAATATATCAAGGAAATGATAAATAAATTCCAAATGGAAGACAATAAACCTATGTGCACTCCCATGCTCACTGGATGTAAACTAAGTCTAGAATATGACTCACCAAAAGTGGAACAAAGTATGTACAAGTCAATGGTTGGAAGCCTACACTATACAATAGTAACAAGACCTAACATCATGCAGGTTGTAGGATTGGTGGAGAGGTTTCAATTTTCACCCAAGGAATCTTAGTTAAAATTAGTGAAGATAATATTTAGATACCTCAAATCTACCTCTGATTTTGGACTATGGTATCCAAAGAAGAAGGACTTTACACTGAATGCATACACTAATGCAAATTGGGTTGGCAGTATAGATGATAGGAAAAGCACTAGTGGAGGAGCATTTTGTCCTAGTAGAATTCCTGGTGGCATTTCTAAGTAAGAAACAAATATCCATATCACTCTCCACAATAGAGGAAAAATACATTGTTGTTGCATCTTGATGCACACAAGTGCTATGGATGAAACAAACATTAGAAGATTTACAAGTGAAATATGACCATCCCATTACTATTAACTGTGATAACACTAGTGCCATAAATATCTCTAAAAATCATGGAATGAATTTTAAAACCAAACACATCCCAATCAAATACCATTTCTTAAGAGATCAGGGTGCTCAAAGAGTGGTGAAAGTTGAGTATGTGGACATAAAATAACAAATTGCAGACATTTTTACAAAACCCTACCTAGAAATAGATTTGAAAATATAAGAAAAAAGTTAGAAGTAACCTCCATACCTCATTAAAATATTCAAACCAATATATGAATAGGGGAGCATCACCTTAAGGGGAGCATCAGTTGAAGGGAAGAATCACCTCAAGGAAATAAAAAAAAAATACCCCCTATGTCATTGTTGTCAAAGGGGGAGAGATAAAGAATAAAAAAAGTCAAAAACTCAAAAATACAAAATACATTCACAAAGGGGAGTAACATTGTTTTACTAAGGTTTCCATCAAAAAAAAAGGGGGAGAGAAATAGAGAGTGTTTCCATCAGTGACAAGGGGGAGAATGTTGGATCAATGTTTTCATTGATGTCAATCAGAGAATCTCGGATGCAGTGAGAATGTTGGATATCACGTGTTATGAATGATCATTGATGTCAACAAAGGGTCCATATAGTTCATAAGATTATAACTCTGTTAATATACCCTGTTACACTATGTAAATGAAAGAAACTACTAAGGATGTACATCAAACCCCAAGAAGCGAGGGAGAACATGCTAGTTGTGACTCTAGACTTCTAGAAGAAGCACGTGTCATTCCTCACTATCTAAGCATTGGAGAGATGATGATAAGAAGCACATATCCACTCTCATACTTTAAGTGTACAATGAGGTTAAAAGAATAAAATCCTTCTGATTTAATTGTAATAAATAAATAAAGTGAAGCTATGTAAAAGAGAGGTGCATGTGAAAAAGTAGAAATTGAAATAAATAAATAAAGTAAATTTACGTAAAAGGGAGGTGCATGTGAAAAAGTAGAGATCGGAATAAATAAAAGTAAGAGAAGTTACATAAAACGTGTGAAAAAGTAGAAATTGAAATAAATAAATAAAGTAAAGTTATGTAAAAGAGAAGTGCATGTGAAAAAGTAGAAATTGAAATAAATAAAAGTAAGAGAAGTTATGTAAAAGAGAGGTGCACGTGGCTTCAAGCCCATGGTTTTGGAAACCCATGGTATTTTCCCATGGTATGTGAAAAGAAAAAAGAAAAAAAAAAGGTTATAAATTAAGTTAACCCAATAAAAAATACAACTATAATTAAAAGGCCTTCACGCAGATTTATGAATAAAAATAAAAGAGAAATAATATTGTTTTAAGATAAACATTGTTTAATCAGAAGGGTGCAATGTTTCAATGTCAAAAAAACACATTGATTCAAAATCACACCCCTTAGAATACTATATAAATGAAGATTTATGAAGGAAATAAAGTGCCCATGTGGCCTACATTGAATATCCAATACGAGTACAGAGTCCAAGGAAGTAAAGATAAGATATTTATGTGACAAGGGTGGAAGGGAGGAGCTAGGAAGGACTAAGTGTCTGTTGTTTATTAAAGTTGAATACTAGGAAGTTGGTGCTTCCTAAGGGTTGGATCCCTAAACAAGGGAGTTGGTGCTTCTTAGGGTAGGATCCCTAAAGAAAAGGAGTTTTTTCTTCCTAGGGTTGGATCCCTAAACAAGGAAGTTTGTGCTTCCAAAGGGTTGGAGCCCTGAACAAGGAGATTGGTGTCTCCCAATTATCACTGTAACTTGTTTATATTATAATAATTTGATATTCACTTTTACTGGTATTATTCAATTGTTGTCATTTAAAGTTATTAAATTTTTAATTAATCAATACTCATTCACCCCCCCTCTCAGTATTGACCTAGATTTCAACACCCAATTGGGCTCCCACTATGTGAGGTACTGAGACAAATGTCGCCCTTTTAGATGAACTCTTTAATATAACATTTTATTTGTTCAATAAGATTTCTTTGGTGAGGATTTTTAGTTAGATTCGGAAAAACCACAGTTTCGTTGATGGATTGTCGATGTTTCAGATCCATATCAGGATCCATCTTCAAGACAAGAAGCCTGGGTTATGATTTAAGAGAGACGCTTCCTATAAATGCTAAATGGATAGAGGAGAGCTTAAACGTTGGCTGGGAAGAACCCTAATTCATCATTAATTAATTAATTTCTTTTATAAAGTTTTATTTTAAGTTATTCGAATTGTTATTTTATAATTAGTTCTTAGGTTTATTATATTATTTGGACTTTTTTAAAATGCTAATATTGTTTATTATTTACAAGGCTTTTTAAAAGTTTTGTATTTTTAATGAGAGTATTCTTCATTCTATAGAAGAGAGAGTCTATAGACAGGTCCATTAGGTAAAATATCACTAGGTATAAAATTAATTTGATTCTTTACCTAGCAACATAGAGGCACCCTTATATTTGAAGAGAAGATATCTCTATATTCTTCCATTATATTTTCCACCTAATTCTATTGTGTATAGAGACCCCATGTGTAGACCATGGTGGCCATAATGATATTCCATTCACCTTTTGACCAAATCATGAAGAGAAAAAATATCCCAGTCTGAGAGATTACATTCTTGCATTGGTTTAGTAAGATTAAGGAAACTATAGTAATTATAACTACCTTTGTTACCTTGTAGAATTGACCTCCCAAAGTAATAATGACAGTATGGGGCCTAGACTTGTAAACAACATGATGTTTCCACATATAGGGTTGCCCTAAAGGAAAATCAAAAACTTGAAGTGGGGAAACATCACACATTATCTCATCTTTGAAGGAATTGATGCCATAGGGTAGCCAACAATGTTAATTTCCATGAGTGTCTCATCCTCGGCTCAACTAAATAATGGTTTATGGATAAGGGTGTGACATTGTCAATGAATTAAACCTTTTATTGACCTTGGTTGATATAAGGTTATTCTAGATACCATTCTCAACAATGGAATGTAGTGTGTTCCCCTTCACCACATCTATGAATGGAAGAGGAACTCACCTTTTTTAGGCTCCTCTGGTTCTTCTAATTGGATTTGTGTGCTTGGTAGCACTGGGTCCTTCATCAATGATATTCTTTCTTTTATTTGGATCTAAATCAAAGTTCAAAACATAGTTTGATCCAATGCTTTCTAGTTTTCTAGTAATGACTAATTCAAGTGACATTTGTTAGTGTTGTTCCAAGGGATTTTATGGAACTTGTACCACTTTCCAATGTCATTTTTTTACTTCTGATTACCCTTATTTTCCTCTAGCTTGGACTAGTTTTCTTGAAGTTGGATATCCTTCCTCCTTCCTTAATCAATGAGTTAGGGACACCTTTTCCATGCTTATACTATTATCAATTTGTAGACCCAAACTTTTACTTATTATTCTTCTTAAAACATTTCTCAATTTTGATAGCATATAGATAAGAGTCTTCTTGTGAGGAGACTCCTAGGAACTCCATATTTGATTAGATGTACCTATGTAAGCCACTAGATTACTTCAAACCCAAGTTCCTTTTGGAGTCATTGATACCCAAAGTTGAGCACAAGGTATGGAAGATATTGGTGTAATCTAACACCAATCGGTCTCTCTTCTAGCCAAAAGTTGTCTATCTTGTGTATGTGTCATCATAGTTTCCAAAACGGTATAATTCCTCCTAGAGGGAATCAAAAAAATCTTCCCAAGGTGAGTTTTTTCCTAAATGTTGTAGACTCATCTCTAGCAAGTCTCTCCTAATAATTGTCCCACCAATGATTAACATGGGGAAGGGACTTAAGGAGTGAAAAGGTGATATTTTCATTGTCAGAATTTTTTTGAATAGAGTAATAACATTCTAACAGATTTAACCATCTCTCCAAATAATATTTTTCTATCTGGCCTTAAAATAATAGAATTTCAAAGTTAACTTGTATCTTGAAGGGCGTCACACATCCAAAATCACTGTTTGTTGAAGGCATATATACCACCATTGGTAGTTGTTGAAGGATTTGGGTGAAATTATCCACCATTTTGTTCCTTTTTCATGCGAGGGCCTCCATGAAAAATAACTCGATAGGATATCATTCTTTGTTATCTCTCTTTCTTTCACCATGAGAGGTTGCTTGGGCCTAAGAGGTTGGTCTTCCCCAAGTTCAGTTAGTTTGATACCCAAATCCATATGCCCTGGCCTTAGTGGGGACATGCATTTAGAAACAACAAAGAATATACTCTCTCTCTCTCTCTCTCTCTCTCTCTCTCTCTCTCTCTCCAAGTATTATAAGAATATGGGGGAATCTCATTAGCCCCAACCTCACTTTTGGTCAAGTCACTATAGGATACCAAACTCTCTTATGATTGGTGGTTAACACTATCCTCCATCCAAGTATTCTAGTAAGATGGGGGAATCCCATGAAGATTTCCCTTGCGGGGGTCATAATTGATACAAGAGGATCCTCAGGTCCAAAAAATTCTCGAAAATAAAAGTTCTCAGAATCTGACAAAACCAATTCCATTGTGTCTGTCTCGTCGCACTGATTCTGACGATATATTTACTTTCTCAAATGGACATGTAAAAATTCAACAGGAAAAACATCAACGCTGACCTCAACATGACATCATGATGACGTGGCATCGTCTGGAGGTGAAACATGGCAGCTGACCATATAGGGACATGTCAAAGGAGTGGCATGTTGACTGGGTAGTTGTGGTAGATATGGTCCAATCATCAATTGACAAGTTTCACCTGGTGGGTGAATTAAATGGTGCCACATGGCCCAGTCATGGGCTTCCACATGGCACCCCTGCATTGGTTCATTGTTGTAAAAAGTTTTTTGGACTCCACCAAAGTCAAACCTACGAACTCTAGGTGTGGGAAGCATCTTGGTAGGGTCGGGATACCATCCCGCTCGCAATGGTACTTATTATCCAAAGTTCAAATTAAATATTTGAACTTACCGTGAAGTTTGGGCAGAGGAGGAAAGGGATGGAGTATAACACTCGTGGTCTTGTTACATCCATACACCCACAGACTCAACACCAATGCGTATTCACTCTGCGATAAGGCTACGAGCGTGAGGCCACTAGACAGGGAACCACCACCATATGACCAGGAGCGGTGACCACGGTCGCAACCGATCGGTGGGGGTCTATCTGTCTGATCGGGCTCTCGATTCCTTTGCTTGCACCATATGACCAACAAATAAAACTGGAGGGGCCAGCGTGTAGGACCTTGTGGGTTGGCGCTTGGCCATATGGATCATATGACCTGGAAAAAGGGGCCCACGCCATCCTTTGGGGGCTTATTTTGATTTTTGTATATCAGAGTGGTTATTTTTCTATAGTTTTGGCCCAGATTGGGCCTTTTTAGAGATTTTTTTACCATTTGGAGGGGGATTTGATCCCAAAAAGAGGCTAGATCTTTGTGGGAAGTTGGGATTCCATAATTGAGCCTAAAATATATATAAATCTTGACCTTTAAGCTTGTGAGGGTACTTTTGTATTTCAGGGAATGTGAAGAGCAGCTTGAGCTAATGGCCCATTTCTCATGTTTTGAGGGGCATTGATTCATGTTTTGAGAGGAGATAGTTGAGGCATATGTGCATTTGTGAAAGGGGGTCTTGTAAAATATATCAGAAGCATGTTTGTAATAGAAAATAACAATTGTAAAGAGAACTTGAGCATTAAAGATCAATAAACCTCCACTTGGAAGTGGGCCCAGAGACATAGCCACACATTGGTGAACTCGGTTAACAAGTTTTTTGTGTCTATTTATCTTTCTTATTGTTGTTATATTCTCTTATTTGCAACATGGTTAATGATGGTTGAACTCCTTAATCATTCATGAGCATCAAGTTAATGTCGTTTTGTTATTAATACCTTTTATTTTTGGATCAAGTATTTTGGTATCAGAGCTTTGGTTGTGTTGGAAGGTTTAACAAGTGCATGATTGGATGCTCACAAGATCCAAATCTCGGAGAGGAGAAGGATCATTGGTCGAATTCATTTCAGAGATAGAACGAGTGTGGAGGAAGAAAAGAATGGCAACCGAAGAATAAACTTCTCCATGAACTAGAAAGTTCAAAGAAGCATTTTTATCCATGTCAGAAATGGTCAAGGTGTTATATGATGATTTCTTGGAGAGAAATAAACCTTTTCTAGGAGAACCTTTTATGAAGGAGAAAAGTGAAGCCAAAGGAGAATCTTCAAAGCCTCCTCCTTGACCACCTTCTTCTCCTTCTTCTTCAAGTTCTTCTTCAAATGTTAGTACTCATTCTACTACACATAAGCATAAGTCTGACATGCCATTGTTAAATCTTGATGTTAAGTTTGAGTTTCCTTTGTATGATGGGGAACTAAATGCAGAAAATTTAGATAATTGGATAAGACAAAATGAAGTATATTGCATGATACAGAAAATCATAGATGAGGAGACTATGATCCATCTTGCTAGTCTCAAGATGGGAGGAACCACCCTTGTGTGGTGGGAAAGCAGGACAAAACAGGATCTTAAAAAGTTTGGTAAGACTCTCTCTTCATGGCTTGATTTTACATCTGCATTATGAAAGAAATTTTATCCTCTATCTTATATGCAACAAGCTATTATGTCATGGTAGAACTTTAGGCAGTTAAAAGGACAAACTGTTCAAAGTTATACACATGAGTTTCGAAAAAGAGATTTATTTTTGGGAATACCATTGGATACTCAAAAGACATTGCTTAAGTACATAGGTGGTTTTCCTAGTTATTTACGACATACCATTCTTATGTTTAATCCAACTAGTTTAGATGAGGTGTGTGTACAAACGACTCATCTGGAATCTAGAGGTAAGAATGTAAATGTTGATTTTGTAAAACCATTTAAACCTACTGAAGGAAAATTCAAAGGCAAGGGTAAAGAGAAGTTTAAAGGAAAGAAGTATAATACATTGAAGAAGGAAAAACCTACATGCACTCATTGTAAGAAAGAAGGCCATAGTGAGGATTGTTGTTGGATCCTTCACCTGGAATTGAAACCAACAAAGTTCGAAAATAAAGGAAAGCCAAAGACTACTGCAACAACTCAAACAAACTTGGGGTCCGATTTGGGAGATGAGACTAAGGTCACAGCCACGGGAATCAAAGGTAAAAATTCTGAAGCTAGTACAAGTTCTTCAGTTCAGTCTTTAAAATTTGATAATGAAGTTGATGAGATCAAGCGAACAAAACTTTTTCACATAAGAGTAATTTCCAAACATACAAAAATTGATACTCTATTTGACAGTGGCTCACAAGTGATGGGTGTTATATATGCACTAAAAACACGCGAAAAACCCTCAATTAAATTGTCAACCCAGGGTAAGTAAACTTAGAGTTGTAGAAAAATATATGCCAAAGGTAGAAGGATGGTAGGAGTATAATCTAACTAATGAAGGTATCTATCTAAGGCTAATCTACTCAAGAAAAAAATTCTAATGAACAAACCCTACTAAGCAAATTGAAACTAAGTAACCTAAGTACTTTTGGGCCAAGGATCGATGGATAGTTCCTAAGAAAGCAAGTAAAACCCTATGTAAAGCAAACTAGTTCAACAATAAACAAAGGCAAACTGCTAAGCATAATAAGCAAATGACAAAAGAAAACTTCTTTAACTTGCCAACCTACATTCAATGAGAAACTACCCTATGAAAGCAAATAAATAAGCAAGTAAGAAAAGACACCTAACTAGCCTATTAAAGAAAATAAACAAGTAAGCAAAGACACCTAACTAACCTACTAAAGCAAAAGACAAGTAAGTAAAGGCACCTAACTAACCTACTAAAGAAAAATACAAGTAAGCAAAGGAAACTAACTACTGCAAGCAATCAAAGTAAAACTTCTCATTGAACAACTATCTGGCCTAAGAGGCAAGTGGACTAAATGCTTAATCCAAAACTATTTCTAATGCATGAAAGGAAATCTAAGAGGCAATTGGACTAAATGCTCAATGCAATGCAATGCATGAAAGGAAATCTATTCTATTGAAAGAAAGAAAGACTAACAACTAATTCTTAATCTATGACAAACAAACTACTATCTAATATATCAAAGCAAAGTCTATCTATCCTACAACAACAAATAAGACTATTTTCTAAAGTATGAAAGAAAGAAACTATATCTATGAAAGAAGGAAAACTATCTCTTTTAACCTATGACAATTCAAATATAATGTTCGTGGTTGTGTGAATGTCTTCGGTGTCAGATAATATCTCGATGGCACTTAAAAACAAAGGACAATTCCAATGGTATAAGCTCAATACTAATCTCAATGGAAAAATGAAAGGTATGGATTAGACAATCCAATGAGAATTTAGCCATGACAAAAATAATGTTAAATACCCTGCATATTCATGTATAAACCATCAACAACATAACGAGATCATCATTATTTAACTAAGAATTTTAATTTCATTTTAATTCTAGGAAAGGAAATTGTGTAAAACAAAACTATGCTATGTCTACTCTAACCATTCAATCTACAGTAAAAAAATGCTTAAAAATAGAAATTTAAAACATGACATTAAAAAGTAAACTAACAATTATATTAACCAACAACTAGCTGAGCCAATTATACATAAAAATGAAATAAGCAAGCTATGATTAAAAATTGAAATTGATCCTATCCATCCATCAAATCCTTGTCAAAGAAAGCTCAATTAAAAACTTTGTTCTATCCTGATTAAAACTCTGTTTTTAAATTTAATTCTAACAACATAAAATAAAACGCAGTCTAATATCTAATTGCACATGGGGTTAGTCTATGAATTTTCAAATTCGTCTCTATCTATCAATCAATGCATATTAACACACACCTTTATACCAACCTGCAAAAGAAAATTAAAACAGTTAAACTACAACAACAAATTAGATAACAAATAAATGAAGGAACAGTTCATGTACAGGAAAAGACGTCTAAGCTATGAAATGAATAAATAACACAGAGAACAGTTACCAGACTATTGGTGGGCCCCCCAGCAAGTCATGGTCACTCCTCAAATGCACACCACGAGCTCAGCAAAATGATTTCACCATTAAAACTTGAAAAACGCAGTCTTATACAATTCTGGCAAGTAAAAAAATGCAAAAATAGAAGAAAATGTTTTTATCTCTATCCTCTACTTTGTCTACTGCTCCTTAGCTATTGTATGACCACCATGGTGGTATTTATAAGATTTACAGACTAAGTGGATGACCACGGGAGGGTCAAACCACTTCTAAAATTGGCAAATTTCATTAAATGATGCCCTAACTGATAAAACGGAGCGAGCCAATAATCGCCCTCTTGAACAAATGAAACTGAGTTGTCAGAAGCTCAGTAGCTAGAGGGGGAAATCATGAACAAAACCCATGTGCCTGATTTTCCCATCACTGGTCGCCAATAACTTAACTGCCAAGTCACCCTGTGCTTTTGTGCAATACGCAGTGCTGGACAGAGTGGCGGATTGAGTGTCGAAATGAGTGCCAGATCAAGTGCCGGAACTAGAAATGTAGTGCGTGTTTTCCATGTAACACCAGAAAAACATGAATTAGCTCTTGGAAGTCATAAAACATGATGAATTATACTTGATACAATCATTAAACATGAATTATACGTACCTTATGTCGATCATACTGTTTTATCAAAAAATTCTTCAAAAAGCTCCTTTAAAAGATGAAAAACACATATGTACATGCGGAAAAAGTGTATAATAACCGTCATAAAAGTGACATATCTTGGGCCCAACAACAAGTAAACTTGATATCAAAGACAATTGTTAAAAAGTTGGGATTAACTACTAAACCTCATAAGAAAACATATCCTTTAGGATGGATTCATAATGATAATCCGTTGCAAGTGAATAGGCAATGTGTCCTTTAGTTTTCTATCAATTCACAATTTATAGGTGAGGTTGAGTTAGATGTGGTTCCTCTAGATATATGTGGTATTGTACTTGGAAGTCCATATATGTATGATATAAAGGAAATATTCTATCGTGAAGACAATAAGTATCAATTAACTAAATATGTAAAATAATATGTTGTAAGGGCTCATCAGAAGAAATTGAATCTATCACTAATCAACTCAGGGAAAATGAAGAGAATTGTAAATGTCAGTAAAAGATATTTACTAATGGTTGTAAAGGCAAAGGAAACTACCAGAATTGATACTTTTCAAGATTGTGATACAAAGTTGAAAGATGATTTAGTTAGAATTGTTTCTAACTATGATGATATGTTTCAAGTCTCGAAAGGATTACCTCCAAAATGATAAGTTGAACATGAGATACAGTTGCAGCAGGATGTTCCTCTTTCTAACATTGGAATGTACAGGTTATCAATTTTGGAAAATGCAAAGATAAAGAAAAATGTACAAGAGTTGATTGAACAAGGGGTCATAAGACCAAGTGCTTCTCCATGTGGGTCACCTATCATCCTGATGCCAAATAAAGATGGCACGTGGAACATGTGCGTGGACTTTCGAGCCTTGAACAAGATCACGATAAAAAAAATGTTACCCTCTTCCTCGCATTGATGACTTATTAGATCAATTGAAAAATGCGGTTTATTTTACTAAGTTAGACTTAAGAAGTGGTTACCATCAAATCAGAGTTGTTGAACAGGATATATGGAAAATTTCTTTTAAAACAAAACATGGATTATTTGAATGGTTAGTCATGCCATTTGGACTTACTAATGCACCTGCTACTTTTATGCGGGTAATGAACGATAGATTCAAGCCATTCATTGATGATTTTGTAATAGTCTACTTAGATGATATTCTTATTTTCAGTAGGACCAGGGAAGAGCATGTCTAGCATGTTAGGCAGATACTTTTAGTGTTACAGAGAGAGAAACTTTTTGTAAAGTTGTCAAAATGTGAATTTGGAAAAAAATCTCTTGTATATTTGGGCTACATTGTAGGGAGTGGAGAACTCAAGATTGATCCCTCTAAAGTTGAGGTCATTGTAAATTTTCCAAAGCCTACAAATGTAACTGAAGTAAGAAGCTTCATGGGAGAAAAACAATATTGGAGGAAGTTTATTGCAATCTTCTCTCTAATATAGCTCCTTTACATGCGTTGACAAGTGTGAAAAGGGGATTCTAGTGACGAGGAAGCCAACAAAAGGGTTTCGACACTTTGAAAGTGAAGATTAGTACAACTCCTGTTCTGGCATTTCCAGATATCCAATAGTCTTTTGAAAGTGAAATCGATGCAAGTGACTATGCCATGGGGGCAGTGTTGATGCAGCACAAAAATCCCATATGTTATCATTTTGAGACCTTCACTACAACAGTAATTAACTATCCAACCTATGATAAATAATTGTATGCTTTAGTAAAAAGTGTTAAAAAGTGGAAACATTACTTAATGGGAAAAGAAACAATAATACATATTGATCACCAACCATTACAGTATCTACAATCACAAACTAAGCTACAACAATCAAGGCATTTTAGATGGATGGAGTTTTTATAGCAATTTCATTTGGTCATTAGATATAAGAAGGGAATTCATAATAAAGTTGTCGATATGTTATCAAGGCCCCCTAGTACAATTGCTACAATCCTTAAGCACAATTCAATTACTCATGAAAGTTACATCGAACAATATGTCGAGGACAAAGATTTTAAGGAAGTCTATGCAACTTTAATTAATGGTAAAAGAGCAGAAGAATTGAATTATCATATTAAAGACAAATTTTTGTATCATTTGGGAAAGTTATGTATTCCAGAAAGTGAAAGAGTCCATGTAATCATGGAGGCACATACTTCTCTTATAGCAGGACATTTTGGTGTAGACAAAACAATTTCTCAGTTACAAAGGTTTTTTTATTGGCCTTGAATGCATGAAACTATGTCCAAGTATGTAAAAGGATGTACTATGTGTGCAATAAGAAAACCAAGTAACAGAAAGCTAGGATTGTACACTCCACTTCCTATTCCTTCTAGACCATGGGAAAGTGTATCTATGGATTTTGTGGGGGGTTTTCCTGTGTCTAGGAAAGGTCAAGATTATTTGTATGTATTTGTGGATAGGTTCAGCAAGATGTGTGTTCTAATTCCTTGTAAAAATAAAGTCATGATTGAACAAACAACGCAAATGTTCTTTGAAAATGTATGGTTTCATTTTGGGTAACCTACTTCTATTGTATCTAATCGAGACTCCAAGTTCATGGGGAAATTTTGGTCAAGCTTGTGGGAACTTATGGAAACCAAACTAAAGAAGAGCACATCATTTCATCCATAGATGGACGAGCAGACAGAAGTGGTGAACAGAATAGTAGTGCATCTGCTTCAGGCATATTTCAACAAACATCCTAAGCTTTGGGATGAACATTTGTGTTATGTGCAACATGCATATAATCGATCCAAATATTCTTCTACTTAGAGATCTCCATTTGAAACATGTTTGGGATACTTGCCAAAATCTCCTTTGGATTTTATCTTTGGGAAAGACATTACAGAAGACAAACACAGTGATGTGGACAGGGATAAAAATTTCATTGAATGGATCCAGTTGATTCATCAGGCAGTACAGGAACAGTTGGAGAAAAGCCAAGCCAAATACAAGGTGAGACATGACATGCATTGAGTTGATCATCAGTTCAAAGTGGGAGATCAATTCTGGTTATACATTAGCAAGGAAATATTGCAAGGAGAAGGTAAAAAGCTAAAACCAATTCATTATGGCCCTTTCAAAATTTTAGACAAGATTGGTTCTAATGCTTTCCAGTTAGAATTGCCTCCATATATGCAAATTTATTCAGTTGTAAATGTGGAAAACTTGAGATTGTATGAGCCTCCTATGATCGAGGATCAAGGAGAGAATGTTCAGATTCTTTCCATAGAATATTTTTCTCCTGAGTATATGAATGAGTTGCAAGAAGACACCATTTTGGAAAAAAGAGTATGTACTTCTCGCAGGGGCGATGTGGAGTATCTTCGAGTGGGATTGAGGGGAAAAAATCCAAGTTAGGACAAGTGCATGGAGATCGTAAAAATGAGGGAATAATATCCTCACTTATTTACCAACTGATACCAGACTTTTGGTGGTCCAAAAGCTTCCAAGTGGGGAGGATTGATCCAGGAGGATCCTCAGGTCCAGAAAATGCTCAAAAATAAAAGTTCTCTGAATAGGACGAAATCAATTACATTGTGTTCATCTCGTTGTGTGTATTCCTGCCATATATTTACTTTCTCAAATGAACACCATATATGAAAGTTATCACATTCTGATCAAATTCCCAAACATGCAAAATGTCAACAGGCAAAAAGTCAACACTGACATCATCATGCTGACATGGAATCATCTAGAGGTTACACATGGTGGCTTACCGTACAATGACATGGTAGAGGAGTGGCATGATGAATGGGCAGTTGTGGCAGATGTGGTCCAATCATCAATTGGCAAGTGTCACTTGGTGGGCGAATTAAATGGTGCAACGTGGCCCAATCATGGGCTGCCACGTGGCACCCCTGCATTACTTCATTGTTGTAAAAAAAAATTGGACTCCATCGGAGTTGAACCTGCGACCTCTGGGCATCGGAAGAATCTTGGCAAGGCCAGGCTACCAGACCACCCACAATGGTACTTATTATCCAAAGTTCAAATTAAATATTTAAACTTACCAGGAATTTTGTGCAGAGGCAGAAAGGGTTGGGGTCTAGCCCCATCCCGCAGTATTGTTACATCCATACACCCACAGACTCAGCACATGTGTGTATTCACTATGTGATAAGGCTACGGGTGCAGGGCCACTAGACAAGGAACCACCACCATATGACCAAGAGTGGTGACCACGACGGGGGCCTATCCATCCGATCGGGCCCTTGGTTCCTTTGCTTGCGCCATATGACCAACAACTAACAATGGAGGGGCCAACGCGTAGCACCTTGTGGGCTGGAGCTTGGAAATATGGCTCATATGACCTGGAAAAAGGGGCGTGCGCCAATCTTTGGGGACCTATTATGATTTTTGTATATCAAAGTGGTTATTTTGTTGTAGTTTTGGCCCAAATTGGACCTTTTTGGAGATTTCTTGGCCATTTGGAGGGGCATTTGATCCCAAAAAGAGGCCAGATATTTGTGGGAAGTTGGGCTTCCATAACCGATCCTAAAAACTATATAAACTAGGCCCTTTGAGCTTGTGAGGGTACTTTTGTATTGTAGGGAATGTGAAGAGAAACTTGAGCTAATGGCCCATTTCTCATGTTTTCAGGGGCATTGAGTCATGTCTTGAGAGGAGATAGTTGAGGCATATGTGCATCTGTACAAGGGGGTCTTTTACAACAAATCAGAAGCTTGTTTGTAACAAAAAATAACAATTGTAAAGAGAACTTGAGCATTAAATATCAATAAAGTGGTCCTCCACTTGGAAGCGGGCCCGGAGACGTAGCCACGCATTGGTGAACTCCGTTAACAAGTTTTTTGTGTCTATTTCTATTTATTCTTGTTGTTATATTCTCTTATTTGCAGCATGGTTAATGATGGTTGAACTATTTAATCATTCATGAGCATCAAGTTAATGTCATTTTGTTATTAATACCTTTCATTTTTGGATCAATAATTTTCACTCAATGTTTTTTTGGGGGTCTTCTTTAGCTTGTTGTAAATAAAATTAGTAGTTTGAATTTGTTCCCATGGATTTGGACGTAAACATATATAAAAAAAACATGGGAAGGCACTTAAAATGTGTTGTAATGTCATGACCCAAAAACTACCAATATAAAGACCATTTTTTAGATGGCCTTGGATGGTTACTTGGATCGCAAAATTGTTTAATGATTGTGCTCATGAAATTTGATGTAAAAGAAATCTCTGACTATGGTGATACCTTTTTTACTAGTTGCTTTTATGAGAACCAAATAGTGCTTGGAATAGTCTTTCCATTAAATTGTACCAAGGGAGACCACTAAATGTAGTGGCCATTAAGTGAGAGGCATATTTGAAGTGATTCACTTCATGTGTAAGGAATTTCTTAATGGCCTCCCAATATTTCCATATTATTTGAGTGACAAAGGTGCATTGGATCTTGACCTTCGTCAAGGTTAGTAAGAGAGTTTGGAAATTGACATTCCTAGAACTTCTTTTTCCCAACAAGATTTCAATCAAGATGTATTTTAATAGAAGAACTTTCAATCTCTCGTTTACATCCATGACCCAAATCACCCATTTCACACACAAACCTTGAAGTTCCTGTGTAAAGGAAGAAATCATCTCTA
>ML781520.1:712836-731649 GCA_009831015.1 Picea engelmannii | reverse complement strand
TGTTTGCTTCTTGTTGATGCTAGGATAGGTCGAGTCATCTTGATTGTGTTCGTCTTACTTGCGTCCTGTTGGTTCGAATGTTGACTTAGAGTCGAGGGGGTTGTTCATCCACACACGCGCACACACTTTAATGGTCAAAAAAATAGTAGTGCATCTTCTTCAAGGATATTTCAACAAACATCCTAAGCTTTGGGATGAACATTTGTGTTATGTGCAACATGCAACATGTTTCAAAGATCTCCCTTTGAAACATGTTTGGGATGCTTGCCAAAATATCCTTTGGATTTTGTCTTTGGGAAAGACATTACAGAAGACAAACACAGTAATGTGGACAGGGATAAAAATTTCATTGAATGGATCCAGTTGATTCAACAGGTAGTACAGGAATAGTTGGAGAAAAGCCAAGCCAAATACAAGGCGAGACATGACATGCATTGAGTTGATCATCAGTTCAAAGTGGGAGATCAATTTTGGTTATACATTAGCAAGGAAATATTGCAAGGAGAAGGTAAAAAGATAAAACCAATTCATTATGGCCCTTTCAAAATTTTAGACAATATTGGTTCTAATGCTTTCCGGTTAGAATTGCCTCCATATATGCAAATTTATTCAGTTGTAAATGTGGAAAACTTGAGATTGTATGAGCCTCCTATGATCGAGGATCAAGGAGAGAATGTTTAGATTCTTTCCATAGAATATTTTTCTCCTGAGTATATGAATGAGTTGTAGGAAGACACCATTTTGGACAAAAGAGTATGTACTTCTCGTAGGGGCGATATGGAGTATATTCAAGTGGGATTGAGGGGAACAAATCTAAGTCAGGACAAGTGGATGGAGATTGTAAAAATGAGGGCATAATATCCTCACTTATTTACCAACTGATACCATACTTTTGGTGGTCCAAAAGCTTCCAAGTGGGGAGGATTGATTCAGGAGGATACTTAGGTCTAGAAAATGCTCAAAAATAAAAGTTCTTCGAATAGGACGAAATCAATTCCATTGTGTTCATATCGTCGTGTTGATTCCTACCATATATTTACTTTCTCAAATGAACACCATATGTGAAAGTTATCACATTCTGATCAAATTCCGAAACATGCAAAATGTCAACAGGAAAAAAGTCAACACTGACGTCATCATGCTGACATGGCATCGTCTAAAGGTTACACGTGGCGGCTGACCGTACAATGAAATGGTAGAGGAGTGGCATGATGAATGGGTAGCTGTGGAAGATGTGGTCCAATCATCAATTGAAAAGTGTCACCTAGTGGGTGAATTAAATGGTGCCACGTGGCCCAGTCATGGGCTGCCACGTGGTACCCCTGCATTACTTCGTTGTTGTAAAAAAAAATTAGACTCCATCGGAGTCAAACCTGTGACATATGGGCATGGGAAGCGTCTTGGCAGGGCCAGGCTACCAGACCACCCACAATGGTACTTATTATCCAAAGTTCAAATTAAATATTTAAACTTACCAGGAAGTTTGGGCAGAGGCAGAAAGGGTTGGGGTCTAGCCCCATCCCGCGGTATTGTTACATCCATACACCCACAGACTTAGCACATGCACGTATTCACTATGTGATAAGGCTACGGGTGCGGGGCCACCAGACAAGGAACCACCACCATATGACCAAGAGTGGTGACCACAGTGGGGGCCTATCCATGCGATTGGGCCCTTGGTTCCTTTGCTTGCGCCATATGACCAACAACTAACGATGGAGGGGCCAACGTGTAGCACCTTGTGGGATGGAGCTTGGCAATATGGCTCATATGACCTAGAAAAAGGGGCGTGCGCCAACCTTTGGGGGCCTATTTTGATTTTTGTATATCAAAGTGGTTATTTTTTTGTAGTTTTGGCCCAAATTGGACCTTTTTGGAGATTTCTTGGCCATTTGGAGGGGCATTTGATCCCAAAAAGAGGCCAAATATTTGTGGGAATTTGGGCTTCCATAACTGATCCTAAAAACTATATAAACCAGGCCCTTTGAGCTTGTGAGGGTACTTTTGTATTGTAGGGAATGTGAAGAGAAACTTGAGCTAATGGCCCATTTCTCATGTTTTCAAGGGCATTGAGTCATGTCTTGAGAGGAGATAGTTGAGGCATATGTGCATATGTACAAGGGGGTCTTTTACAACAGATCAGAAGTTTGTTTGTAACAACAAAGAAAAATTGTAAAGAGAACTTGAGCATTAAATATCAATAAAGCGGTCCTCCACTTGGAAGCGTGCCCAGAGACGTAGCCACGCGTTGGTAAACTTCGTTAACAAGTTTTTTGTGTCTATTTCTATTTCTTCTTGTTGTTATCTTCTCTTATTTGCAGCATGGTTAATGATGGTTGAACTATTTAATCATTCATGAGCATCAAGTTAATGTCATTTTGTTATTAATAGCTTTCATTTTTGGATCAGTAATTTTCACTCAATGTTTTTCTGGGGGTCTTCTTTAGCTTGTTGTAAATAAAATTAGCAGTTTGAATCTGTTCCCATGGATTTGGACGTAAACATATAAAAAAAAACATGGGAAGGCACTTAAAATGTGTTGGAATGTCATGACCCAAAAACTACCCATATAAAGACCATTTTTTAGATGGCCTTGGATGGTTACTTGGATCGCAAAATTGTTTAATGATTGTGCTCATGAAGTTTCATGTAAAATAGATCCCTAACTATGGTGATACCTTTTTTACTAGTTGCTTTTATGAGAACCAAATAGTGCTTGCAATAGCCTTTCCATTAAATTGCACCAAGGGAGACCACTAAATGTAGTGTCCATTAAGTGAGAGGCATATTTGAAGTGATCCACCTCATGTGTAAGGAATTTCTTAATGGCCTCACAATATTTCCATATTATTTGAGTGACAAAGGTGCATTGGATCTTGACCTTGGTCAAGGTTAGTAAGAGAGTTTGGAAATTGACATTCCTAGAACTTCTTTTTCCCAACAAGATTTCAATCAAGATGTATTTTAATAGAATAACTTTCAATCTCTTGTTTCCATCCATGACCCAAATCACCCATTTCACACACAAACCTTGAAGTTCCTGTGTAAAGGAAGAAATCATCTCTAGCTCCCCCCCGCCCCACACACACACTCCCTAAGGTTTCAATAGAGACCTTGATTAACTTGATGGAAGCTTTTCTTTCCTAGTAGGCCAACCCAAATAAATTCATGAAGGATCTTCTCCAAAATTTGATAGGTTTTAGTGATGAAATCCAACAAGATGAAGTATACACATGGGTAATAACAAGAACCTTAGTTTAAATTTGGAACATAGCCTCCAATGACATAGGTCTATAAAGCGATTTATTTACTTTCTTGGTTATTTTCTATAACACAACCTCTTAAAGAGATTTTGATGAATCCTAAAAGGAAAATGTAATCCCCATAAATATAAATGCATGGCTAATATGAGTCCAAGAACAAACTTGAGATGATATCTAGTCAAGGATGTCATCCTAAGACAACCTATAGCATTTTTAAACATTTGAATTTTAGAGCCTAAGACTTCATTGAATATATGGATATAATTCATAGTGTTAGTCATTGGCTCATTTTCCTATGACATGGTTAGAAATAATATCTATATACAATGCATAGTTTTACCCCCTAATCATATTCCTAATGTCAATATGGGGAAGGATGATTCCCTTAATGAGAACTTGAGTAGAAAGATGGTCAAGAAGATATCTCAATTCCTTTTCTACATGGCATATAGGGTTCGGTATTGTGTGTCTCCTTGTAGTGAAAATTGATATAAAAGATAAAAAATAAACCCTTAATTTTAAAAATACCACAATGCATCCACACAATAATGTAGAGAATAACTCTTAAGATAGGGTAATACCATCAAATACTCCTTCAAGGAAGGAATCACTCTACAATCCATGCTTGCTACAACTACAATATTCTTCAAAAGACATCCCATTGCATTGTTTCTACTTCTTTATATAGTTTATCTCTAACCTTCTAGGAACTTTCTAGTAATTGAAACCTTCTAGTTAGGCTTCTTACAAATATTTCTTTCACTTTCTATCTAACCTCCTAGGAAGTTTCTAGTGAAGGAGCTTTCTAGTAGGTGGAACCTTCTAGTAACCCTTCTTAGAATAATCTCTTTCATGCTATATACCAATATCTCTATATACTTAATGGGGTTAGGTTAGGACCCCATAAATCCTTCTCAGGTACATTACATTCCATCCTTATCTATATGTTCCTATGTAACTACTAAGTGGGCCTATTGCATGATTATGGCCACATTACATTAATTATACTCCTTGGATAACTCTCTAGGTATCCCATATTACCTTCCCTAGGTAAATTACATTCCATCCCCCTTCACATATTTTATCCTTAAAACATGGGAGGAAGCCATACAATATGATCTACTAAGCAATGTAGCCAACTAGTACCAAGCATGAGAATCCATCCATCCTAGTGAAATGTGAACATGGGGTCCAACTACTATCTTTACACCTCAATAATGATTCTAGTTGCTCCTTTGGTGCCATGTTGTTGTTGTGATACTCTGATATCTCCATGCATTGCTTTTAGTCCTCCATATTGGTTTTGTTTCTAGTTCCATGTTGGTCCATAATAAGTTTTTTGACACTCATGCCCTTTCCTTGATGATTGTTGTCTCTTCAGGTGGCGTGGGTGGTGGTATACATCAACCTTAGATATTAGTTCATTTTTCTTGGACTCTTCATCATGGAGTCCCTTTGAGTCAATGAAATCCTTATCTTTTCTTCCTTTTTTATGCCCTTCTAGGGGATTTTATTCATATTCTTATATAGGATCTTCTTTTGATTCAATCTGAAGAATCTTCATTTAATGTGTTAGTAGATATTTTAATTAGTTTACCTATAAGGACTTCTTCATGTGCACCCTTGGGACCTATTACGGACAAAACTAGTGGCTTTGTCAAGGTCCCTCAAGGAACTAAGGTTGTACCATGTAGTACAAGTGTCCAATGTCACCATGACACAAGTCCTTCCCTGTTCAATCCCAACTCCTACGCTAAAGGACTTTGGGAGGCTTCCCTAACACAACAACTTCACTCAAAATTAAATAGACTAGTACCTTAAACAATAATGAGATGAATGTAGGATTTAATTATTTATAATGACTGATATGAAATGATAATTAGATAACGTAACAATGCAAATCAACAAACTAAAACCACTCTAGATTTGTAAGATAAGTCAAGTAATACCAAAGAAAAAGAGTGGTGAATTCCCTTACCAATTATTAGGATGAAAAATTTACTATACCTCTCAGTAATTGGCTATCCTTTAATTTTCTCCATTGTTGTCCTGATTTTTCAGATCTGAAATATGCAAGAATAGAGCACAAAACAACAAGAAAAAGGGCCTTTTTATGGCCTCCCACAAGTGTTAGGCACCTTATATCACTAGATATATGGGTAAGGAAGTTTGGGAAGCAAGGTACGAGTGATTTTATATGCCCAAAGATTCATATCTACAACAAAATGGTAGTTTCCAACAAGTTGGAAATCACTCTGCGGGTTTGGGGTTCAAATTCCCCCTAGGGTCGAGACCCAGAAATATTCCATCTAAAAAATGGATTTGTTTTGGCTGGAAATTGTTAATAAATCCTAGAAAATAAATGATATAATTTTGAAGAATAAATATGCAACCTAAGCATGGGTTTCTTGAGATGATATACTTACTTATGGCTCCTTTTTAATGAGATTTTTGTACGGGTCTGGTGTAAATTCTTGTTGTAAATTTTCAAATCTGCAAACTCTCAAATACCATCGTAAAATATAATATTAAATGTATAAAAGTAGAGGGTTAAATGGCCTTGGGTTTAGAGATAACTCTAGAGGAAAAATCCTCAAGGGTTCACTAGCTATGTAAGAAGTGATTTTAAGAACAAGCTAGGATAAATATTTTTTGATTTTTATATTTTATTTAAACAAAATTTTTGAAGTAGTGAGGCTTACCTCGACCATACTCTTACCTCCAGAGAAGCAGATTGCGATCACAACCCTTTATAATTTGGCCACAAAATTTGGACTAGAAGTTGGGTTTGGAATTGATGGACTATCGCCCCCAATCTAGTCTAGAACAATTGTATTTATTTTGGATCTTTCCAGGAAATATCTGCTACTGTGATGGTCTCCAACGATTACATCAACGTGGATGTGAAATGAGATCTCCTCCTTGTTGAAGATACCCCTAATAAGGGTTTGCCCAACACTTGGATTTGAACCACTTGACACCACCAAACGAGTATATGAGATAAAGTCTAAACCTCTCCTTCCACATGACTATGTATCCCCTCAATGGATTGATCCAATAGACCTACAAATAATATAGAAAAAACAATATCTACTCTATGAAGCACTCTTAATTAGCCAAGAACAAAGAGAATAGAATAATGAACTCATAAAATGCACTAGAAAATAAAAATTCTTATTGGATGACATAAATGATCTCACAATTTGACAAAAACCTAATTGGGAGGAGGGACTAGATTTTTATAGAATCTCTTTGCAATGGCTCGTTTCCCTCTCCCAATTAAAAATATTTTTTTGACTTGTCATTAACATACATCCTGAAGACTAAGTCATTTGACCAAAATAATTTGTTTTATCATGACAACAATTTTTAATAATAAAATTACCCACAAGGGGTTTCATTTGACTAACACCCTCAATGTATAGTTTGTAATGATATTAATGGTTGGATTGAGGAATAAATTAATCCAATTGATGGTATATTGGATTAGTGTGAGGGGGTATATTTGTATTAGAAGAGATGCCCAACGATCCAGATTTGACTTTTTATTCCAGATCTGTATCATTCCTTTTGGACCCCACATGCTCAAAGACTGAGTGGATCCAACAATTAAGTGATGGATGGAAGCTCCCTTTTATTGCAACAACTAGTACAATATGGTCGAATTAATTAATTGAGCTATCATTTTGACCACACAACCCACTTCTCTTGCTCAATGGTTGGGAAAATGGGGTTGATTTAATTAAATTTAGGGCCATGAATTGGTTGATAAGGTGCCACTACTATATAGAAAATGTCTCTAGTTTACATGGTGATAGATTGACTCGATTAAGAAGGAAACTCCCTTTTGTTTGGTGGCTCTTTACTTTATCACTTCATTTTATAACCCACATTCCTTTGACTTAAGAGGGGGCTTTATTTCCCTTTACCACTCACATGTGACTCATCACATAAGACAACAAAGGGGGGCGACCTCATCATGTAGAATATCACTTTTTATTCTTTACCATCTGTCCCTTTTATGTGGGTTACATGAAATATGTTAAATCTCATACTTTCCTTTTTCACCATTACTTTTTTTTCCAACAGAAAAATTGCTCATTCATATTTTTAATATAATTGTGTACACATGTCATCATATATTTTCCATACATATTCAACCCTCCGATAATACTGAAAGATTTTTAAAATATAGGATTTGTCTCTGGTCGATTCTTTCAATAAGTAAAATATGAAATGATTCAACGAGTATCCCATTATAATGAAAAAGAAAACTATAATATAATTACAATATTCACCTAAACAAAAAGGATTTCCTTTCAGAAAAAATAAAAAACAATCTTCTTTCTCTTTTGTCTGTGGTATACCAAACATAAATCTTTATGCTAAAAATGATTTAAAATGAGGGTAGGGCCCTCATTTCCATCTACCCAAAGATTGTATTCTATTTTCCCTTCGTTCTTTAGAAAATCCTTCTTTGAGATGGAATATGGCTCCTTGTTTATCTCCCTATATATATGTGAGTACCTGATCTCCCTGAAAGTTTTTTTGATCTTTCTAATCTTTTCCTTCCATCCCACAAGTGAGGCAACTTGTAGTTTCCCTCTTCTATTCAACTAGACAATGATAATCTTTGAATCACTAAATACCAAAAGGGTTGTAATATTCAAACGCATTGCCAAAATATGGGTAGCCTGCGCTCCTAGAAGCTCTTCCCTAGTGTTTTTCCCTAGGCCACAATTGTATGTCCATTTATAATATTAATTTTCACTTATCCTAACCATTCCCCCTGCCCCACTCTTGTGCCCAATTATATGTGTTTCTCCATCAAACCAACCAAATGCGGAAATAAAATATCTAGGAATCTGAACATTTCTTGGGATAACCTTCTTCTGAGAAACTGTCAAATTTGCTAAGTTTCCAAATATTTTGTATACAACCAAAAAGATAGAAGGATTATTATCTTCAAAGGTTTTCTTATTTCGCTCCAACCAAACATACCACCACACTAAGGTGGGGAGAGTGATGTGAGTTCTCTCCTTTCTAACCCATTTTTCATAGAAAGAATTTATAGTGCTTCCTTCCCAAGAAATATTTATATTTAGATATCCTTTTATCCTATTCCATACATCATGTATGAAACTGCACTTAACAAAAATATATACCATAGATTATGCTTTGTTTGAGCACAGATGGAAAATATTAGGACCTTCCCAACCTTTTCTTTGTAAAGTATCCCAAGTTAGAATTTTATTCTTTGTAGTTAACCAAGTGAAAAGTCTAATTTTTTGAGAGATATCCCAAGTCCACATATGTCTCCTCCAACCCCCAATTACCTGTTGCCATAAATTTTTTGATATTGCGCAATAGACATTTTTTACAGTTAGGATACTTGATTTATCTCCCCCTGTCCAAATAAGATCATCAACAGATTTATGTAGCTTCAATCCCACTCCAATTATCTCCCTGTAATATCCATCCCATTCTTATGCCAGATTACCTCTGAGACCGATCTCCTCACTAGATTTCTAGTTTTTGGAAATAAAACCAGGTTGTATTTTACCTTTAGCCTGGTAGAGATACATCACGTTTTTTTCTTTCATCACTGTTATAAGCTGTAGAGATAAAAAGGAGGATTTCCCTAGTAGGCAACCGAAAAATGTGGTAGGTATTTATCTTTTATCACCTTATTCTAAACTCCATCCTTCATTAGGACTCCCCACAGGGAATTTGCAGCCAAAGCTCTATTAAAGTGAAAAATATTTCTTATCCCCCAACCACCCAAATGATTTGGTTTTGCTAAAACTTCCCAACTGCATAAATGAAAGTGTTGTTTTTTGTTGTTGCCCGACCAAAGGAAACTAAACATTAATTTCCTAATCCTATCGAGGACTGATACTGGTATGGAATCCAGTTCCATCCAATAAATTGGTTGTCCTTCAAGTACTGATTTGATTAGTGTGAAGCAACCTCCCATAGACAACCATCTGTTGCACCAATGTCCGATCCTTTTTTCAATATTTATTAGAAGCCATCTCCAATCATAAATCTTGTATGAGTCAGCTTTTAGGAAGTATCCAAGATATTTGTATACCTTAGAGAGATCATCAAAGTTGTATGGGAAAATTTCTTTTAACTTTTCTAAAGACTCCCCTTGTATTCCAGCATATAGGAAGGTTGACTTTGTCCAATTTATCTACAAACCGGAAGCACTACAAAAAATAATTAGAATCTCTTTTATCTCCTTCCATTTCTGTACCGATGCTTTTTTCATAATAAGAACGTCATCCACAAAAAAAAATGTAGAATCTTAACTATTATGGATACCTTTACCCCGAGCAACTTTCCTTCACCCTTTCCTTTCTTTAACAGCAGACCAAGTCCTTCCATGATTAATATAAACAACAATGGTGATAACGGGTAGCCTTGTCTCAAGCCCCTGCCACTCTGAAAAATAGGAGAAGTCTCCCCATTTATTAGGATTGCATAGTTTGCACTGGTCACACAAATCAAAATCCAGTTTGTGGTTTGTAAACTAAAACTCGTTTGTATTAGAGTCAATCTTAAAATATCCCAGTTGATGCAATCATATTTTTTTTAGATCCATCTTCAAGACTAGAGCTTTTAAATTTTTCACCTTTATACTATGCAAGTATTCATGTGATGTGCCAATAGCATCCAGGATCTGTCTCCCCTTTAAAAATCCCAATTGTTACTCCGACAACAAATGAGATAGGACATGTTTTATCCTATTGGAAATTATCTTTGAAATCAACTTATAACAAAGATTGCATAGAGAAATTGGTCGGTAGTCACCTAAAGTTGTAGGGTTATTTAATTTTGGAATAACAACCAAAAAATTCGAGCTTAACGACTTGATCACTTCACCTCGAATCCTAGAATCCTCCACCACTTCCAGCAAATCATCCCCAATTAAGTCAAAGAAGTAAGTAAAGAAATCGATGGTCCATCCATCGGGCCTCGGGTCTTGTATTTAGCAAATAACTTGAGAACCTCCCAAAGTTCCTACCTTGTACGAGGTCTGTCAATATTTTTAGAATCTTCCTCGGTGACTAAATGAGATAATGTCTGATTGTATATACTTGATAAGTGATATTTACATGTTTTGACTCCTCATAAAAAATTTTGAAATAACTAGCAGCCTCTTTTTTTATCACATCTTGCCCAAAATGTACTTTCTCACTCTCATCCTTGATCTGGACCTAGATATGTTTTTTGTTCCTTCTATAGCTTGCAAAATTGTGAAAGTATATTGTATTTTGATCATTTTTTTTTATCGAGATGGCTCTGCTTCGTTATCTCCACAATTCTTCTTCAACTAGTAGAATTTTATCTCGCTCAACCTCCAAAAGTTTTAAGTGATGACACCTTTCCTCCTATGTCGCCTCCTTAATTAAATCTTGTAGTTTCCCCTCCATTTGTTCTAATCTTCTTACATGTTTCTTTTTTTGTTCTTTTTCCCAGAATTTGATACGTTGTTTTAAAGTCTTCAATTTCTAAACTAATCTATGTTGAACCTCCAATTCAAACAAAAATTTTGGATCCTTCCAGACTTCCTTTACTATAGTAGCAACCTCTTCTTCAATTATCCACCCCAAATTTAACTTAAAAGGAAAGGTAGACAGTAAAGAGTGGCATTCCAGTTGCAAAAAGACCAGTGCATGATCCGAGATGTATGGGAAGTGAACCCATGATCTGAATCTGCCAAATCCATTTATGAGATCTTCAGATAAAAAGACATGATCCAATCTTTTAGATATACACTCGCAGACCGATCTTCCATTTCTCCAAGTCAGAACAATAACATTCATAGCTATGTCAACAAGTCGATTTTCTTTAAAATATTCGTTGAAGAAACCTTCCAGTTCATCCAGATGTGCAGATTCTCCCCACACCTCCACAACATCAAAATTGAAGTTTAAGTCCCCTACCACTATCGAATTTTTGTGTTCCAGTAGACCCCTAGTTTCCACCTTGTCCCAAAAATATTTTCTGTCCAAATAGGGACCATAAACATTTAAAAGAGTAAATGGATTTTTGTTCTCCAAACAAGTTCTTGTCAAGAGGATTCCACCACAACACAAAAAATGACTTAAGTCAAACATTTTTGGATCCCAAGACACTAATAATCCCCCAGAATTTCCAACCGAAATTACATCATAAGTTAGCCAAGAGGATCAAAAGGAATTCATAAAGACCCTGGCCTTTTTTTCCTCTACCAAGGTTTCTTGCAGAAAGATAATATTAGGTGACTTCCTCCGAAGTAGTCTTCTAAAGGAGGTAGATTTTAGGATCCCCCCCACCCCTCTGATGTTTAGGGAGATAAAAATCATGACTTTTCTCTATCTATGGCTTTCATGCCTCTAAGCACACTATTTTCACTGATGATAGGTAAATGTAAATCAGAATTTGTTTGAGAGGTAACTGTTTTTTTTTCCTCACACTCTGAGTTTTAATGGGGGATATCTCATACCCTAACCCCTTCAACCAAGTTTAATCCTTCCCAGAAGCCTCCCCAGACTGTTTCGACGGTCCTATAACCCCATCTATCTCTTATCTACTAAAAACATTCATGCCATGAAAAGTAGGAATAGGGATAGGTGAGAGTGTCTCTCTGTAGGAGGAAATCAAGGTTTCTAGAATGATATTTTCACCATTACTTAGGATAAGGGGATCCCTTTATTTTTAATGATATTTTCTTTTTGAATCACTTATAATATTATATAACATAACCTTTGTATGCCTTTCCTTTATACTTTCCCCCCTTTAACTTACATAAAATATTTTCCCTTGATATGGTTTAAGGGGGTGGCCCCTTTTAAATATCTTCACTTTTTCTCCTTCAATATTTAGCACATAAGTTGTATTAACCACCATGTTGGCCACTTAATTTATAGATGTCATGATCTAACCCTCATATATGTGCATGAAACCATGAGACCAGGGGCTAGCATCCATCAACCAAAGGTATGTGGTCAAGAAGAGAACATTTGTGTGATAAATGTCTCAAGATACATATATCGCCTCGAGAAATGTGATATTTCTATGAATTGTGGGACTTCCATGTTGAGAAATATAAAGTGATAAATGCACCAAGGCCAAGAGATGCATACTGACTCCAGACATATGACCATGTGGGAAATGACATAAGTGCGCAAGACCATGGTTGAATTATCCCTACAAATTGTGATCACCCCTACAATACAAATCGATGGCTCCATAAAACCATGTGTCCTAATAGATCCACCCCAATACCTCCACTCCTATCTAGGATTAAAGGCGATGAGAATGGGCACTAGAAATATTGGGCATGGCCGAACTCCGAGGTCTACAGGTCCATAATACAATATCATCCACATGGTCTACAAGGATTTAACTTGCATATTCCTAGGCTTACAATGGTGTAGCTAAGTGAAAAATCATAGGGTAACTCTCCAGGAGGTAATAGTCCCTTCTTGTTTAGTAAGAGAAATATCTCGCAATGCAATTTTCTTTTTCTTATACAAAACCCTCAAAAACTTATTTTGCACATTAACATTAATTGCACCAACTGAGTCCATCAAAGGATATCCCAAAACAATACCCATGGAATCCATATCTATAGGCCATGAAATATAAAGGAAACACATATTTATCCATGTAATCTTCAAATATTTAAAAATTTGAACATTCTCACCATCAACCTATGTGCTTTGAATATGTTTTGTGAGAACTTGCAATCTTTTAGCTAAGTTAACATTAATGAAATTATGATTTCTCTTGTTGAATACATCCATAAACCTGTAATATGAAGTTTTCAAATGGAAATAAACCCTTACATATCTCGGTATCCTTCTTCTTTACATTATATCATCTATCTAAATATAGTTTCTCATATTAGACATATGAAAGTGTTGTTATCTCTTCATATTTAAGTCTATATGAGTGCCACCATATGCAAATATTATCCTTTAAATTAATGTATATATGTATTCTCCAAAATATTGGATTTTAATACTTTATCCATTTTATGTATTCTTCAATACTATGACGATGGGATCAACCTGTAAAATACATATTTCTTCTGAAAATCCAAAAATAGGACTAGGATTTATAGAAATAACTTAATTTTCAATGGAGCTCCTTTGTGGGGGTAGGGTTTGAGGTATATAATGTAAAATGATCATAATTTCTATGATTGTAATGTTCCTAATCTTAACTCCATTTGTAGTTACACATATAGGCTGGTGAGCCGTTTTGGTTTTGCGTGCACCCGAGTAGTGCACGATGTAATAATTCATATAGGATGGTGAATCATTGGCAACACGTGTAAATGCAATGTAAATTTAGTTTGGTGAGCCATTGGTACCAAGTTTTGGTTTTGCGCGCACATGTGGATTGCGTGAGGCTTGCTATCAAAGAAAAGGTGTGCACATTCCATAGTGTTGTGTGTACCTGAGTTAGTGCATGTGGATTGTGGATCAAGGGAGGGTGTGCATATTCCACAGTGTTGTGTGTACACAATTAAGTGCACGGGAATGATTGTGGTGTGTGTGTGTGTGTGTTTTGAGGCCGGAGAGTCTGTGTGACTATTGGGTTGTTGAGTTGGGAGGCAAATAGGCCAATGTGCCTATTATTGTAAAGTGTATCACACTCAAGTTATTAATATATTACATCGTTGTGCACAAATTGATTGAGACGAAAAGATTCGTGGAGATGAACTCCATCAAAAAAGGTAAAAGGGGGTAATATTTTAATAATATTTCTGAAATGTGTAACTTTACAGATATATTACCTATCCTAAGTTCCCGAGGGATGGGAAATAAGTCACCAAGTGGCTAAAGTAAATTATGAAGGTGACAAGGATCGATTTGAAGGCATGCAATATATATTGTTGGCCTTAGTGTAATTTGGGGGGAGGTCAATCATTCGGAACCCTTCAGACGGAATTTCCTCTGTGAAGGAATATGTGTTTTGTTGTAACTTATTGTCATTTTTCTTAACCATGTGCTTGGTGAAATCTTGGTATGATTGAAGAAGTTAGTTTTCGGGCCTGTAGTTTGTCTAAGAGGCATGTTGTCAAGCCCGTGAAAAATATCTCTAGGTGAGATATTGGCTAGGAATTGTTCCCTGGTGCAATGGGCATTAGTTACAGTACTCTAAGACTTCCTGGTCTGGTTTCTTGTTGAATCCCTGGAAGGGAAGTGGGGCAGTTGAAGGATTGTTGAGAAGAGAGGGGGCACACTTCCTGGGGTGAGATAGGCATGTGTCGAATGAGGGGTTGTAGACTAGTTGCATCAATAAACACCTTGGAATGAGAATTTTGTTGATTGTTAGACCATAGATTGTCACTAGAAGTCCTTTTTCCCTAGTGGAGTTTGAGCCCCAGCTCGAGGGTGACCTGTTGCTGAAATATTATGAGCGACATAGTCTATGGCTGAGAGTAAAATCTAATTCATGTACACAGTTGGTGACTTTTCTAAAAGATAAGTGTTATTATGTACTTGTCTATTTATTGTGTGTCCATTACTTGTATTGGTTATGGTCTATCCCTTGTATGATCATGCATGTGAATAATGGTTGTTATTATATTTAATGTTGTTTATTCATGTAAGTGCAATGTGGTTATTCAATTTAGTAGTAGTACATGTTGTATACATTAGTTGATAAGTAATTTATGTTAAGATAATCTTGGTAAATGATCAAGAACTTCCTGAGTGAGGCTAGGAGTACCGTGCGTGTAGAAAGTGGTTTGTGTGCACAATTGACTGGATTCGTTGTGTGTGTAGGAAAGTAGTCTGTGCACGCACAGAAAGCAGGACCTACTAGGGGAGTCAGTATGGTTATGCACATGGTGGTATTCGGGTGCTCTATATTAGTATGTGCGCAATAATTTTCACATGTTCAGAGTGGGTTATATGCACAATAATGTTGGTGTGATCAGTATGTTGGTTCGTACAATTTTATTTTTGTGTACTTCCATTGTTATAATCTGTTTAATAAGGAAAGAGTATGGTGTGACGCTAACCAATTTGGGTTGTGAGCATTTCCTCGAGTGTTTCCATGCAGTCTGAATATTAACTACACACTAATTTTCTTGAGGTAACGTTGCTCAACAGTAATCTAGAGATACTAATTGAGGTATCAAACCTGAAGTTGGGAAAGTTTGTTTGACAGGTCTCAACCTAGGTGGCTAGAGACCTTACATTCTGGTATCAGAGTAATTTGTTGAACATTGGACTTGTATGGACCATAGATTGGTGTGAAATAGACGTGTGCATTAATTATTGGTGTTGCGCAATGCATAGTTTATTTTGAGCAGAAAACCATTGGTATGCAGTGCAGTGCTATGATGCGTGTAACATAATGATGCATAGGTGTGCACACTAGAGTTTGGATATTAAAAATCATCCAAGAAATCTGAAGAAAGGATTCTAACAAAATGGTGCAAATTTTTCATGAAGTTGTCTCATGATTAATCTAACAAATTTTGTTGTCTGCACATTTTGTAGAATCGTAAGCTATTAGAACAGGAAAAAATAAGTGCAGAAGGTCGAAAGCATGGAAGATGCTCGGAGGACTTATAGTCCTAATGATGAGTTTGTGGATTTGTATGTACTTTTGGGTGCTAATGGTAAATAATCCGAGGATGAGCATATAAATTTGGTAGAAACCATAAAAGGACTACAAAAATATGTCCAAAGCTATAAAGTTAATAATGAAAGGCTTATGAAATCGAAGGAGCAGTAAGATGACTTCAATTTCAAGTTGATGCAAAGCTTGGATAGAATACACAAGAAAAGGGATAAGGAGACAAAGTCAAGTAGATCAAAAAGTCGCACGTCTAATGATGAGAAAATAAGAAAATAAAGAAGTGATGGTAAGCATCGATTTCACTAACCAAAGCATTCTTTTAGGAAATAACACAGTAGATCAAGTCCATATCTTGTTATAAAGCATAAGAGAAGGACCGGGGTGAACGAGCTATAGGGAGAAATGAATAATATCAAGCCTCCTACCTTTGACAGTGAGAACAAAAGGATGAGGATGCGGAGACAAGGTTGTTGGGTATGAGGAAGTACTTCCAACTACATAATTATTTTGCGTAGGAAGAAGGGAGAATTTGTATTTATCATCTTAAGTGGAAAGCATCAATGTGGTGGGATTAGTATGTACAAGTGCATCACATTGATGAGAAGAAGGTTACTTGGAGGGAATTCGAGCGATATTTTGAAAAGAAATATTTAACCAAGTGCTACTATGATAGGAAAATGAAGGATTTCTTTGAACTCAAGCTTTGGAGTATGACCATAAATGAGTTGTAACATACCCATTCACTCACAAGCTAGCCATGCTACTTCTAAACTCACTTCTGAACTAAATTTGAATTCTGATAATTTTTTAATTAATAAAGAGACATGAAATAATCACATGCAGAGATCAAGATTCATGCTACAACATAAAAGAAATGAATATAATTCCATACATAGAAATAACCAACAAGCATGCATTATAAACATGAATCTCACAGATAATAATTAATACACTGCGGAATAAATACACAGGTAAATAAAACTATGACTGAGAGAACTTATATTTAATGAAACGAATCACCAACTAGATTCATACCAAGGACGTTACACCCAACCATAGACATTATTGTTCGAAGTATCAACAACAATGAAACCCTCGAACTAGGGCTATGAATTCACAAGGACGGTTCCAGAGTGTCACTCATCTTCCCAAACCAATCAACACTGAATCTCTCATAGGATTCTCAACACACACAACGATCCAAAGTACACCAACTCTCTTCTATCCAGCATGCACAACCCCAAATAATGTACCCCCTTCTCTGCCGCACGGTCCCTCAAGCTATCCACCTCCTTCCAGGGCTCTAGTGCATCTCGTCAAGAATCTCATGATGGGACTCTCAAGATTCACATTTGTGAGAAAAACTTAACACATGTCAAAGAATCTCAAGCATACATGCATTAATTCATGGCTCGAATACACCAACAGTCATTACAGCCAACAAAACCATGTCTCATATCCAACAACTCATTTTTCCTTCCCAAGCCAAGATCAAAATGAATGAGGAATGAAAAATGGGTGAAAGAATGAATGGAGAGAGAATAGAATGAAAGGTGTGAACAATGAACCATGAACAATGAAAACAGAGTGAGTGAAGAAGAACCCCCAAACAACCCAGAAGATTGGTTTATATATTTACTTGCAAATCAAGAACCACATGGTCTTCCCCAAGAAGCTCATTGTTGGTCCAATCTACTATTGTAAATTAGATTATGTATTTTAATATCAATCTGGAGTTTGTAGAACTTAGAAGCACATCCAAAGTGTATGGATTTAGAGATAAATTTAGTTCTTTAATGAAATAAGTCTAAAACCAGTCTAAGTGTTGAATACAAAAGAAACGCTAAAACTCTTTACTGAAGATTCATTCATAGATTCCTTGTCATCTATCAACAATTGTTAATCAAAACAAGAGCATTCAAACTAGTCTAAAGTATTCAAACTAGATTAGATACTATAAATGTAAGAAAGACTAAACTCCTTTACAAGAGATGTATTCATAGTTCCTTCACACTTATCAGCAACTTAACTAATTCTTCTAAATCAAAAAGAACCTTTAAAGCATAAACAACTTAAATATCAATGATTAATACCTTATTGTTGAAAGCAAAGATTCATATTGAATTTTTTTACAAGAAATTATTCACAATATGGAAATTGATTCTCTTAAACATTAGGTATACTAATTTATCAATGAATAAACTTATCTACAACAAATTAAATCATAAATTACGCTGACCTACAACAATGCATAAACTGAACTTGGAAATATACCAAAAATTGCTTGCAAAGATAGAAATGAAGAAGTGTACTAGCTCGGCAAAGGGGGCCATCCAATGCTTTACTTGTACACCTAAAGTAGTCTCAGCTAAGAATAGAATTTTCAATACCATTCACTTAATTATCACACCAGAAACACCATGAATGAACACCAAAATTGATCTCAATGTTTGAAGGTTTCAAAATTTACTTAAAAGAGAATTGTTTTAAATGGTCCATGCCTTGAAGTATTTATACAAAAAAGTTTGTAACTGAAAATACTAAAAAGACTCCTAATTTGAGGATGAGATCCACAAAATATGATAAGAAGGTCGAATCCCTCCTTCAGATCCACGAAATGGGCACATATCCCAAGAAAATTTAAAACTATCCATGATTTTCTGTTGAAATAAGGTATTTTCTGCTGAAGTGGCCATGTTTGACCAGCGTTGACCAGGCACCTGGAAGGTTCAAATCTCGAACCTGATAGATATTCATCCATACTTGGGTGTCAAGCATCATGACACGTATCTCTGATTTCTCCCAGTCAACCTGCAAGTACAAAAACCTTGGAGCAATTACGGGATTTTGTCAAATCCTGTAATTTTCTGATAAATTTTTAATTTTAATGCCAAAATTCTAAAAATTTGATTCAAAGCTAGGAAATGATAAGTGTACCTTGTATGATGTATTTTAA
>ML781520.1:690758-702790 GCA_009831015.1 Picea engelmannii | reverse complement strand
TAATGGCCTAAAGCCGACATAAATAAAATAACATTAATAATCTAAATCACAACTAATGGCCTAAAGCCGACATAAATAAAATAACATTACTAATCTAATATGCCCCAATTAAGTGGTAATGAGCCAATATTAGGGCTTAACATTAAGATGGAATGGTTCTCCAGATCTTGTGATCCAGCCGATTTATCGATGGTCTTTATGTTTTCTTGTGAAGGCTCCTCCTTCAGTTAAGACTATTATTTTCTGTACTTCTCTTGGGTGGGGCTAGTATGAGAGATGCAAGACAGTATAAACCAACTTGACAAATAACAGGACAAAGTTTTAACTATTGGGAAGAGGTCGAGCTTGGGATAACCCCCTGCTCAAACATGCAAACAAGGATTCTATCCCAAAGGGCCTAGTACTAATACATTAACCAAATGAGCATCCAATTATTGTCTGATAAAACTAATTAACAGAAAGAAAACACATATGCAATCAAGATCACGGTAAGAAAAATAATTCATCTACCATAAAATTCATCACATAACAACAAAATGATTTTATCTTCATCATTAAAGGAAAGAACATCAAAACATTGCACCAGATAACTTGACAACAAAATTAATTGCTCTCACTCATTTACTACATCATTCATGGAACAGGATAGGAAGTAATTCTTCTCCAACTCCAATCACATACATCTGATGAAAATAGCTTGTCTTTGGTCCAGAAGGATTTCTTAGTTTATAGTAGTCTCAAAATAGTTATCAACAACCAAAAAGAAAGAGTTCTTACAACAACCATAGACCCTTGACTAATTGGTCGATGTCCTTATTTATAATATAAAATTCGATCGAAATTAACAACTAAGTATAGTTTGAACCAAACAAAATTTTTCGTGTGGCGTTATCATCTAACAGTTTCTTCGACAGTCCACCCGAGATGTATCTTGAAAAGGGTGACTCCTTTCATATTCAGACCAGGTGATAAATAGTTCTTCACAAGTGTTGGCCCATGAAAATATGTGATGTTCCATTGGAGCCTCATATATCCCTTTGATGTCTGTTGCATGTGCTCGGTACTTTGTTAGACTGGATTTCAATTGCTTAAGCATGGTTCGGGCTCTGATCGGATGTTCTGTGAACCATTGTACTTGCCTTGGCCTTGCATCGATTATCTTTGTGAACTCTTTGGTCCAAAGTGAGTCATGTTTGGAATATAACTTGACCACTTCACTCAGGTCGATAAACTTATCAGGGGTGACGAACTCGGGGAGCCTGATGTACTTCATTATTTTATTGATTTTATCCCATTGTTTCTAGCATCAGGTCCATTGTCCTTGGATTTATTTATGTTGGTCTCGATACATTTTAGCCCAGTATTCGGCTGATCGCTTCATGCAATTGAGACTGCATTTACCCACAAACCAAATGCCATGTTATTCCTTCTCTTGGCGTCGTTGGACTACCTCAATGTACTCGAGCCTTTCTACCACATGATGCGCTTTCTCATACCATTGCTCCATCTCCTTACATGTCGCGAATGCCATGAGAGTGTTCTCCTGGAATTCGGCTACATTCGAGATTAACAGGTGCCTTTCCTTCTTGAACTCGTTGTAAACTCTACCGAACTCATCTTTCAGATACACAATGGTCTGCATAGCACCCTTATAGTATTCAAAAAGATCGCATAAGTGTTCGAGCTCCTTCAGGGTGTCGGCCAATTCCTTTTCATCCCTCCTGGCTCTATACTGGGCGAAATATGAGAGGGATTTTCCTATGCCGATTAGTTCAGACGCACGGGCATTTGCAGTGTTGATTAATTTCTCCTCTATGGTAATCAAGATGGATTGATCCAAAGTGATCCTTCACTTCTTTGCATTCCTTTGAATGATTCCCTTCCTCTTTTGATCGTAGGAGATCCCATAGATGTCTGCTACCTCACCTACTGGCTCTGGTATCTATTGATCACCCATGTGAGGTTGTCTCCCAAGCTACCCATGGTGTGTATCTGTTCAAGAGTGAGCTCTCGAACCTCGTCATTTTGTCTTGTGGGTCCAACCTCTATTTGTCGCTCGTCGGGGATTTGGATATTGGGCAAAATAGATATGTCGGGTACATATTTGTTTCTTACTTGTCTGTCAGCTATAGAAATGTCGATTTACCTGATGGCAGGAAAACCACAACGCATTCGTCGTTATCATCATTAATCATACATTTTTGTGCATCGGCGTGATCAATAAGCCACTTCAGGAGCTCAATGCAAGGAAAGACCGGAGATCGGCTTGCCACCATGTGCAAATAATCCCTATGAATATTTGGGAGGACATCGTCGTCGAGCTTCCTTGTCTTAGGGTCATTGTGCGGGCTTTACTCAAGGGGTTCTTCCCTCTTGATTTTCTTGAACACTTCTTCCCAGTGAGGAAAAGTTGTCTTGTCTCCAATACTCGCCTCTATATCTCCGAACATTGGGGGTTGGACAAAGGGCTCCTTGGTGATCATCTTAATGACAAACATCGGCTTGGGAGGGAACTATAATTTTCTTGCAACTGCTGAGGAGTATCCCTCTCCTACTTCTAATTCTTGTAGCTTTGGCACTCTTGGCGATTTCCTGGTGGAAGTCTTATTCAGAGGCATTGTCCCTGCAATTAAAACCCGCCCTTTAAAAACGTATACTAAGCAGCGTTGGGTGAGAACATATAAAATGAAGCGTAAAACCATTAAGAGGACCCATACCTATAATTCTTGCTAAGATAACTATTTAATACTCACTGGACTTTGGACGCTTCCTTCGAACTGTTAGCTTCGCTCTTCTGTCTGTTATGATTTTCTTGCTGCTCAAAATGGGATCACACACAATGGCTCGAAAAGGGTATAACTGGGGAGATACTATCAGTCATATCAATTAGTTAATACAAGTAATGAATGCAAATTCAAAATAAACCACTATCGGATTTATGCGGATAAATCTTAATTGGTTGACAGCAGAGGCACGTATGGAGATGCATTGTATCCACAAGTTTAACGATTCTTTTTTATTCGCGCACGAGTTAGTAAATAATGTGTGATCCACGAATTACTAATAATTGTAAGTGCAGTGTACCTAACACATTCAAGGGTTAACATGTCTCATCACGTCACGTCACCCGGTGAATGGATCGGGGGTCGGCTAGTATCTGTGTGTACTCCCAATACTATCCTTATGATAAAACTTTCGACGTCGATAATATCCGAGATTGGTGATCGAGAGAAAGTTCAGGCATGCAGTCTATCAGCGAGTCATCATCTCCATAAACTTTCATCTTCGAAAATGTTTTGGGAGTCGACAGTTGGCGAAGTCATTATTCTATTTGTGTAGAACTTACTATTATACTTATTTGTCGAAGTCGAATGAATTGGTCTTCGACAAAGTCCCTGTCGAGGCTTATTCGCATAAAAATAAATCTTTCATCTGCCGACGCCGATGAAGGTCGGCACTTAGCTACTTTGACTTCTCAAATGATTTCGCCATCTTTAACTTTTACCGATGCCAAACTTCGAGTAGTTGTTAAGTCCCTTTTAAAGTTAAGATGACTCTTTGTTGTATGTTTAATCAAACTTTACTTAATTCAATCATGAAACATATAAGATAAGAGAAAGCAGCAGTTTCATACTAAAGTGAAAATAGGCAATGCAGAGGATTGAGTGGTACCCAAAAAGGAAATGGTCATAGACTTTTTAGGGTGTGTTGAGTGCTCAACAAATGGCGATTCATTGGGTGAATGCAGAATCTCTAGTTCCCCTTTGTTTCCCTTAGGGTAATAATTCCATGCAGAACATGGAGCACACATATTTATTCATATATATATATATATATATATATATATATATATATATATATATATATTATTATTATTATTATTATTATTTTATTATTATTATTGAAAGTATTGTTTTAGGGCTTGGCCGTTTACTGGGAAGGCATCAGGTTCCCCCCTCAAATTTTGCAATCGATAAGTACCTTCCCCAATTTTCTCGGCCATTTGGAAAGGTCCAAGCGATAGGCTTTGGAACTTGGAGTGTTTCTCTTTTGTTTCATTTTCCCTATCCCACTTCAGGACTAAGTCTCCTACTTCAAAGTTCTTTTCCTTAGCCTTATGCTTATCAAACCATATTTTCACTATTTGTTGGTGGGCTAGGAATTTTGACTTAGCCTTTTCTCTTTCTTCTTCCAGCATGAGCAAAGTGTTGATTCTTTGTTGCATGGACGAGGATGGTTCCTCATTGGAATCTTGGGCTAATTGAAGAGATGGAAGATAGAGCCCATTTGGGAGGATGGCTTCTTGCCCATAAACCATAAAATATGGGGAATTTCCTATAGCTTCTTTCAGTGTGACCCTATCGGCCCATAGAGCATTATGCAGTAGATTGTGCCAATTTCTTTGGTTATCCGTAATCGTCTTCTTTAATATCCTTACCAAGTTTTTATTTGTTGATTCCGCCACACCGTTTCCCTGAGGGTAAGAATTTACAGAGTACTTGATTATGATCCCTTTGTCCAGAGAAAACTCTGTCAATAAGGTAGAAGAGAAATAAGTTGCATTGTCAAAGACCAGAATAGAGGGAACATGAAACCTTGTGATCAACTATTTTTCTATAAATTGGATTACTACCTTCTCATTTACCTGAGTCAGAGGAATGGCCTCTGCCCATTTTGTGAAATAACCGATGGCAGTAAGAATAAACTTGTGCAATTTTGAAGAGCTCGAGGTAATTTCCCCTATTATGTCTAACCCCCACTGTTCAAAAGGCCTCAAGATTGTCACAGGATGAAGTGGGATTGCTACCCTTTTCTCCTTTCCAGCGCTTATTTGACAAGTCTTACAATTCCCATCGTAGGTATGAGCGTCTTTGAATAAGGTGGGCCAGTAATAGCCGGCTCTCAGAATCTTATGAGTGGTGGTGTTTCCTGCAAAATTTCCCCAGGCAGGGCTATCGTGGAGTTCTTTTAGCACTTTATCAGTGTCTTCTCGTTCCATACATCTCAATAGTACTCCATCATAGTTGATCCGGAAGAGCACCAAATTTATAAGGCGATGTTGTGTAGATTTTAACCTCAGGGCTCTCCTTTCCCTAGGATTGAGGTTCTCAGGACAAGTCCTGTGATGTAGAAGATAAGTTAAATCCTTGTACTAGGAGCCTTGTCCTGAGGAGATGTATGTTATTTCATTACACCATAGCGCTATTTCGTTTTCCCACCCGGAATCTAGAATTGCTTGATACTGGGCTTCGGCTGCAAGCTTGCACAAACCTTGTCCTTTTACTAGTTTGGCAAGTTTTATATCTAGATCAAATTCCTGGACTATTGCCATCTAGTTCCCTCTCCTTTCCCCCATTTCTTGTGGGTAAATAGGGATCGGACCGCAAGGTGTGTTACAATCACCTTAGGGTGATTCTTGAGGATGTAAGACCTAAAATTCTTGACTGCCTTATAGACCGCATAGGCCTGTTTGTCTATGGTAGGGTAATTGAGCTCAACTCCTTGAAGATTGGTACTTATAAATGACATTGGGGCTTCATTGTTTTCATCATCCTTTTGAGTTAAAACCGCAGCTAGTGATTGGTCAGAGGCGAAAGTATAGAGGGAAACATCTCTATTAAAATCAGGACTTTGCAACACAGGGGCCTAGGATATGGCAGCTTTGATATTGCCGAAGGTGTATTTTCGCTCATCATCCCACTTAAATTTAGCATCCTTCCGGATCATCTTTTGTAAGGGTTTGATGATTTCGGCGAAGTCGAGAGTGAATTTCCTTACAAAGTTGATTTTCCCAAAAAAGGACTGCATAGATTTCTTGTTATGGGGTAGCGGGAGTTGAGATATGGCCTTAATCCTTTTGAGGTCTATGTGAATCCCTAATTGTGAAATAATATGGCCTAACAACTTACCTTCCTTGACACCGAAAATAGTTTTCTTAGGGTTCAAAGATATGTTGTATTTCCTGCATCTCTCGAAAATCTGAGTTAAGTGTCAGATGTGATCTTCTCTATTCTTCGAGTACATTGTAACGTCATCTAGATACACTACCACACATCTATTGATAAGTCCTCGAAAAGCTATGTCCATGGCCCTTTGGAAGGTTTCTCCTGCGTTGATTAACTCGAAAGGAATGCATTTATAAGTGAAGGTTCCCCATTTGGTTCGGAAGGTGGTTTTTAAATGATCTTCTTCTTAAACCAATACTTGGTTGTAGCCTGAGAAACCGTCTAGTAGGGAGAAAATCTCCGAGCCCGACACGGTCTGTTGTAACACCCTGTTTCCCCTAGTCTGTAAAAATAACTATATTGGCCAAGAACTATGGCAAACTCAAAGATGTGAATGTTTGATTTGACGGACCTTTGTATAAAAGGTCGATGAATGTAAATTATGTTATGATTATGTGTTGCATTATTGTTGGGAGGGGAATGTGCTAAAAGAGACCATGATGGCTAATGAGAGGTGGTGGAAGGGACCTGGAATGGTTGCGTTAAATTCCACTGAGCCAGTACCGTACTGGTTTTTACTTGCTCAAAGACCAAAGCAACTCTATGACCCTAGAATGGATTTCCTGTTAGATTGGTAGGTGGGGAGGCTCATCAAGAGTTAATGAGGGGATGGGGGTGAACCGCCCATCTGTAACATCTCCCAGACCTGACCACAGATGGGGAAATTCATGCCACACGCAATCTTGTAGAGAAAAGGCAAGAGAGGAAGTGTGGTAAAGAGAGAGAAGAGAGAACACGTGACAGGGATCGTGAAAGAAAACCGAAGGAGCTTTGGAAATACAGGGAGTTCTGAACAGAGGAGAAGGAGAGTAACCTTCGTCCTTGACTTCCATTGAGCTGGAAGTAGGAGACTGAATCTCAGGCATCGTGGTCTAGCTCGAGGGTGACTAGTGGTAAATCCGTTTGGAGTCATTGAGCCTACAGTTGGGTGGAAATGAGCACCCCTCTCAGCAGTCGCGTCACACCTGGTGTTTTATGATATCTTGTATCTTGAATTGAATATCATGGATGCATGCTCATGTTTATACACTCATAAATGGTTTTTGTATAGAAGTGTTTGTCTAGTGTTTTGATCGGAAATAATGGATACATTCTTATACTTATATGACCATAATTGGTTTATGTATAGAATGAATAAGTTCAGATTACGAGTCCATTCCCTTGAGATTTTTTCCATCTACTTGACTCACGTTATGTCCTAGTTTGATTTCCTGAAGGCACCTCCTCCCGGGAAGTCTCCTCGCATTCCAGAGCCAGAGTGAGTTCCTAGAAAAGACTATCGTTATGGTAAACCCACAAGTTTACTTTACCCCTGTCACAGACTCATAGCTCGGCGAATTAGGAAGGATTTTCAGTCAGGTCACCAAGCCTAGGGATAATTACCCAAGAAACTATTGAAGGATCATGTGATGTGAGTATGGAAACCTTGTACAAGATAGAGTATTTCTCTCAGGTTTTCGGTGTTTTGGCGTTTCTACACTCGGGAAACCAAAGGGTAAGACCCCTCGTTTTCGCAAGTCACAAAATCCTGGTACCCGAAACCCCAACGCGCTCTGTGGATGAGTTGGTTTTGCGTGAATAGGCTTTGGCATTTCGGCACCCAAGAAACCAAAGGGTAAGACCCATCATTTTCACAAGTCACGAAATCCTGGTACCCGAAATCCTGACGCGCTCTGTGGATGAGTCGGTTTTGCGTGAATAGGTTTCGGTGTTTTGGCACCCAGGAAACCAAAGGGTAAGACCCCTCGTTTTCACAAGTCATGAAATCTCGGTACCCTAAACCCCGATGCACTCTGTGGATGAGTCAGTTTTGCGTGAATAGGTTTCGGCATTTCGACACCTGAGAAACCAAAGGGTAAGACCCCTCGTTTTCACAAGTCGCGAAATCTTGGTACCCAAAATCCCGACGCGCTCTGTGGATGAGTCGGTTTTGCGTGAATAGGTTTTGGCATTTCGGCACCCGGGAAACCAAAGGGTAAGAGCCCTCGTTTTCGGACGTCGTGAAATCTCGGTACCCAAAATCCCGACACGCTCTGTGGATGAGCCGGTTTTGCGTGAATAGGTTTTGGCATTTTGGCACCTAGGGAACCCAAGGGCAAGACCCCTCGTCTTCGCCAGTCGTGAAATCCCAGTACATGAAACCCCGAATCATTTTAGCGTGAATAGGTTTTGGCATTTCGGCACCTGGAAAACCCAAGGGCAAGACCCCTTGTCTTCGCCAGTCACAAAATCCTGGTACGCGAAACCCCAATGCGCTCTGTGGATGAGCCCTAGGTCACTGGACGGGGTCTTGTGGTAGAAAGGAGGAGTCCCGAAAGAATCTGGACTGCCCATTTGTAGGGATGTGTGGCGAAGATCTAAAGCCACCAGGGTTTTGGACATCAGAGGAATAGGAGTGAAGACCTCGCCAGAAATCTCGAAAGGTAGAATGTCAGGATTTAATCTGAGCCGTTGATCAAGTCGATGATCTGGACCATAGATCCGGATGATACTGGGCTTTCGAGTTCTGGAGATTCGAAAGGGAAAGGAGGAACACTTGCATTGTGATTCCCCAAATTGTGAAACCCTTAAAGCATTTAGAGGAATAGCAGCAGGTCATAGGACCATTCGTATGAAAAGAAACCCAAGGGAGGAGCTAAGGATCTGTTAGACCCTTTTGGGTTTCGAAATTTCAAAATATAGAGAATAGGGGAATGCTTGCATCACAATTCCCCGAATCGCGAAAGCCGAAAGCGCCTTTTTGGTAAGGCCTGTGGTCATAGCCAACGATCACATGGAGGAGGATAAGGGAAGGGATGGTCTGCACTAGGCCCCATAGAAATTTGGGGATTTTGTCCCTCGAAGAAAAGACAAAAGAAAAAGAAAATCTTAGTTTCCATAATGGGTGTGTGACAAATTGGCATCAGAGCATGGTTACAACACTTGGTCTGCTTGGGCTCATGGACGAGTTGCGCAGAAACTGCATTTGAAGTACTCTTAAAAGGAGTAACTCTCTATCCTAACCCCCTTTATCAAAAGCCGAAGTTAAGAATGAAAATTCCTATTGTGTGTATGCATTTGAAAGATATGAATTATGTGTTGATTGTGAATGAATATAATGTTGACTAACAACAAGTGTTTTTCTTGCACAACAAGCGAACGATCAACCGCGGGAGACTACAGACGCATATAATGGTGATGCACCACAAAGTGGGGGATGGCTCCCATAATAGAGATGAAGAGTCTGATGAAAGGAGAGCGGTAGAGACCCCTCCAGATCTAGTTGACATTGTGAGAAGCCTCATGGTTGAACTACAGAGTTGCAAGGTCAACAACAGAGGTTGATAAAAGAGCAAGAGAAGCAAATGGAAATTAATGTAGTCTTGCTGCAAAGTTTATATGACATACAAAGACAATTGCAGCATGGACCTGACACCAGTCACGTGGACCAACGACAGACAAAGAGAAGTCGAAGCCCACCTGGTATGCGGAAACATGGTCTTTTAAGTGGCCACACTGGGAGGAGCACCTCGAGAAAGGTTCACCCAAGAGATAAGGGAAAAGCGTCGGACGATTCCTCTGGAAAGGAAACTAGCGACTCAGAGGTATCTTCTAGTAACAGAACTAGTTCTTATTCCCGAAGAAAATGAAAGAAGCGAAATCATTCCAAAAATCATAACCTAGAAGAATTGAAGAAGGCCAAACCACCCTCTTTCGACGGTGAAATAAAGAAGGGAGAGGAAGCGGAGGCCTGACTGCTTGGACTAAAGAAGTATTTCAGAGTCCATGACTTCTCAGAAAACTTGAAGGCCCGAGTAGCCACTTTCAACTTGAATGGAAAGGCTTCCATTTGGTGGGAAGACCTTAAGAATGTAAAAGGGATTCACGAAGAATACCTATCTTGGGAACGGTTTGAGAAATACTTCAGGAAGAAGTATCTGTCGAAAAAGTATTTCGACGAAAAGACTAAAGAATTCTATGAACTCAAGCTGAGGAAACGCACCATAGAGGAATATCTCAACAAATTCCTCGCGTTTCTCAGGTACGTACCCTATATAAAATCAGAAAAGGAAAAGGTGCAATGATTCATCAATGGACTACCTAAGAACTATCAGAACAAGATTGAGTTTGACAAGCCAAAGACCCTAGAAGACATTATCTGAAAGGAAAGATATTGTTATGAACAGTTTGGGCATCGGACAGAACCTCATGAAGTCTGGAAGCAGAAGAATAGTTCAGGATTACAGAAAAAGGGGTTTAAATCCCCAAAATTTAAAAACTATAAAAAGGACTCAAGGATGAGCTTCCCAACCCGAAGTGTACACCAGTAGAATTTCCCCTCCCAGAGTGGAAATAAACCTTTGGATCTACCCCGGGAAATATTGATAACCCAAAGAAAAAACCCTTGAAATGTTGGGGTTGTGGATAAGGACATCTACTGAGGGACTTCCCGCACCGACAATAGAACAGTCGAAGAATTTACAACATTCAAGAAGCTACCACCATCAATGACATGGTCGGGAGTATGCCGCAAATTTATGCAGTCGTGGATAATAAACAAGTTGACCACCAAGCTCCAGTGGTGGATATGGAAGGTATGATCACCAACCATATAGTGTCTATTCTAATTGACCCTGGTTCAAATTTGAGTTATATAGCTCCTAAGGCTGTTGATAAGTGTAAATTACAGGTGCATAAACATGCAAAGCCATGGTTGGTACAGTTAGCCACTGGCACCAAAAGAAAGGTAGTGGAGGTCATATCAGCTTGCCAATTCACTATGGGTGAATTCCCCACCCAAGCAACCCTTAACATACTACCCCTAGGATCGTATGACCTGTTGATTGGTATGGACTGGCTAGCCACATATAAAGCCAGACTAGACCATTACCATAAAACCTTAGAATGTGTAAGTGAAGAAGGAAAAAGGATAACCCTTCAAGGGATCCAAAAACCTGTCTTAGTGAGGTGAATATCAACCCTTCAAATGAAAAAGTATTGCAGGAAAGGATGTCCACTATATGCGATACAAGTGTTGGAATCAGTTGAAGATGACAAACCAAGCCTCGAAGACCACCCCACACTAAGAGAATATAGAGATGTGTTTTCAGAAGAGGCACCGAGTCTACCTCCGAGAAGGGACATTGACTTCTCGATAGAACTTGCACCAGGAGCGGTGCCAGTGTCTAGGACACCCTATAGGATGAGCGCACCCAATCTAATTGAGCTTAAATTACAACTAAAATAAATGATGGACAAAGGCTATATCCAGCCCTGCATGTCTCCATGGGGAGCACCAGTCATGTTTGTGAAAAAGAAAGACGGCACCCTCCGACTGTCCATAGATTATAGACAACTCAATAAGGTAACCATAAAGAACAAGTACCCCTTACCCAAGATCGATGACCTATTCGATCAATTGGGAGGTGCTTCCATCTTCTCAAAGATTGACTTGAGATATGGATACCATCAAGTCTGAATCAAGAGTGAAGACATCCACAAAACTATCTTCAGGATGAGATATGGTCACTATGAGTTTGTGGTAGTACCATTTGGATTAACCAATGCCCCGCCACTTTTATGTGCTTGATGAACAATGTGCTCAGCAAATTCCTAGACAAATTTGTACTGGTTTTTATTGACGATATATTAATTTAATCCAAGAATAAAGAGGAACATGAGGAACATCTTAGACTTGTGCTTCAAGTGCTAAGAGAACATCATCTCTATGCCAAATTTAGCAAGTGCGACTTTTTCCAAAAGAAAATACATTACTTGGGCCATGTCATATCTAAAGAGGGAGTAGCAGTAGACCCTGACAAGATAAGGTCTATCATGGAATGGCCTACCCCAAAGGATGTTTTATATATCATATCCTTTATGGGCTTAGTAGGATACTATAGGATATTGTTGGTCCCCGGTTTTGACTATGTTCTATGCCCATACTACATACCATTGACCTCCAACTCTATGCCAGTACCACCCTTTTTGACCCTCTTTTTGCTATAATCAACAGCCCTTTCCCACTCAAAGGGGTCACCTAAGGTA
>ML781520.1:666504-690658 GCA_009831015.1 Picea engelmannii | reverse complement strand
CTGAAATGATAATGCCGATGATAGATGGTTAAACACAGAGTTAGAATGACTTTGTATAATTGTGCTTTTTAACATAAATAGCAATTTGAGCCTTTGAGTACTAGACTGCTTTGCTTCTGTTTACGATTCCATAGGAAATGCTCAGTTTTGAGTTAGTCATCAGAATTCAAATTCTTAGAATAGGTGTGTTCTTTATTTTTAGGATAGCATTCGAATAAAGACTAGACGCTTACCTGCACATACTGTGTATCAGCTCGAAGTATACCAACCCTGGTTTGACAATTTAGTGATTCAGGACACTTAAAAGCTACAATTTAGCAGCCTGACAGATATTTATAAACGGATTCTCCAAGATTGGTTGTCCAATCACTGCCCTCCAGAATAAGGGAGCTAAATTCACGTGGACACAAGAATGTGAAGAAAGATTTCAATCCCTAAAACATATACTGACCCACGCACCCATGTTGAAGATCGTCAATCCTAAAGATGACTTTCTAGTGTGCACAGATGTCTGCAAGGAAGGGCTCGAAGGAATCCTTATGCAAGAAGGAAGTGTAGTCTTCTATGAATCCCAAAAATTGAATGAGCACGAAGCTAACTATGTGACCCATGATCTAGAGTTGGCCGCCATAGTGCATGCCTTAAAAATGTGGAGGCATTACCTCCTAGGAAGGAAATTTGTACTTATGATAGACCACTGTGGATTGCGATAAATGTTTGACCAACCAAAGCTCAATGCTAGACAAGCTAGGTGGATGGCCCTCCTTAGTGAGTTTTATTTTGCAATCAAACATGTTAAAGGAAAGGAAAATAAGGTGGTCGATGCCCTTAGCAGAAGTATGAAAACAATTCACCTGGCAGCGGTGAGCACCTGCGAGACGAATGTCAAAGAAAGAGTCAGGAATGCACAAGAAATAGACACATTCTTCCAGACCGTAACCTCGTACCTGGAGCAAGAACCCACAGGGATAAAGTATGAAGGCTACCAGATGATAGATGGAGGTATGCTAACTTACAGAAACAGATTGTATATTCCAGATTGTGACGACTTGAAGAGGTTCATAATGGATGAACTACATAAAAGACCATACACTGGTCATCCAGGATACCAAGAGATGATCACGGCCACCAGGAAACAATTCTATTGGCCTAGGTTAAAGAAAGACATAGCTAAATATTTAGCTAAGTGAATAGAATGCCAACAGGTTAAAGCAGAACACCGGCACCTAGAAGGATTATTACAACCTCTACCAATCCCAGAATGGAAATTGGAAACCATTTCCATGGACTTCATCACCGGATTACCAACATCGACCAAACAGAATGACACCATCATGGTAGTGGTGGATAAATTGAGCAAGTATGCCCATTTTATCCCCGTCAAATCGACTTGCAAGGTAATAGATATCGCCAGCATATTCATGAAGGAAATATTCAAACTACATGGTATGCCTAAAAAGATCGTGTCTGACATAGACATGAAATTTACTTCCAACTTTTGGAAATCCTTGATGGCTGGTCTAGAGACCAAATTATTGTTTAGCATAGCCTATCATCCTCAAACCGATGGACAGATGGAAAGAGTGAACCAAATATTAGAATACATGCTAAGAATGCATATAATGCATCAACCTAAAAAGTGGGAAGATTACCTACCACTGGTGGAATTTGCCTACAATAACGGCTACCAAGAATCCTTGAAGATGAGTCCTTTCAAAGTCCTCTATGGTAGACCGTGAAACACTCCAGTCAGTTGGAGTAACCCAGTAAATAGAATTACTATTGGACCCAACATGTTGAAAGAAATGGAACAACAAGTGATTCAGATTAAACAAAACCTAAAGGTCGCTCAGAACAGACATAAAAGTTACGCCGACCGAAAGAGAACTCCAAGAGAATTCAAGATGGGAGACCACATATATCTCATGGTTAGGCCCAAGAAGAGTTCCCTGAGGATAGGGGCTTGTGCCAAGTTGGAACCTCAGTATTGCGGACCTTTTGAAGTTCTAGATAGAGTAGGACCTGTAGCCTATAGGCTAGCACTTCCTCCCATAGTAAAAGCACATAATGTTTTCCATGTTTCATTATTGAAGAAATATGTACATGATTCTAATCATATAATTGACTGGTCTGTCATCCAGGTGGAACCGGAGGGAGAATTCCTGCCAGAACCTCAATGCATATTGGACAGAAAGGAAACCTTGCTCAGGAACTGAACCATTGCACAGGTCAAGGTGCAGTGGAAACATTTTGGCCCAAATGAGACTACATGGGAAATGGAAGATGCCATGAAACATGCATATCCTATTTTGTTTACTTCTGTACATACACGTCATATTGATAGATAGAACATCAAGGACAATGTTCCTTTAAGGGGGAGGGAATTGTAACACCCTGTTTCCCCCAGTCTGTAAAAATAACTATATTGGCCAAGAACTATGGCAAACTCAAAGATGTGAATGTTTGATTTGACGGACCTTTGTATAAAACATCGATGAATGTAAATTATGTTATGATTATGTGTTGCATGACTGCTGGGAGGGGTATGTTCTAAAAGATACCATGATGGCTAATGAGAGGTTGTGGAAGGGACCTGGAATGGTTGTGTTAACTTCCACCGAGCCAGTACCGTACTGGTTTTTACTTGCTCAAAGACCAAAGAAACTCTCTGACCCTGGAATGGATTTCCCGTCAGATTTTTAGGTGGGGAGGATCCTCAAGAGTTAATGAGGGGATGGGGGTGAACCGCCCATCCGTAATAGCTCCCAGACTTGACCATGGGTGGGGAAATTCACACCACACGCAATCTTGCAGAGAAAAGGCAAGAGATGAAGTGTGGTAAAGAGAGAGAAGAGAGAACGCGCCCGACAGGGATCGCGGAAGAAAACCAGAGGAGCTCTGGAAATACAGGGAGTTCTGAATAGAGGAGAAGGAGAGTAAACTTCATCCTTGACTTCTGTTGAGATAGAAGTAGGAGACTGAATCTCAAGCATCATGGTCTAGCTCAGGGGTGGCTAGTGGTAAATCCATTTGGAGTCACTGAGCCTACGGTTGGGTGGAACGAGCACCCCTCTCAGCAGTTGCGTCACACCCAGTGTTTTTTGATAAGTGTTTATATCTTATATCTTGAATTGAATATTCTAGACGCATGCTCATGTTTGTACACTCATAAATGGTTTCTGTATAGAAGTGTTTGTCTGGTGTTTTGATCGGAAATAATGGATGCATGCTTATACTTATATGACCATAATTGATTTATGTATAGAATTAATAAATTCAGATTACGAGTCCGTTCCCTTGAGATTTGTTCCATTTATTTGACTCACGCTATGTCCTGGTTTCATTTCCCGAAGGCACCTCCTCCCAGGAATTCTCCTCGCATTCCAGAGCCAGAGTGAGTTCCTGGAAAAGACTACCATTATGGTAAACCCATGAGTTTACTTTACCCCTATCACAGAGTAATAGCTCGGCGAATTAGGAAGGCTTTTCAGTCAGGTCACCAAGCCTAGGGATAATTACCCAAGAAACCGCCAAAGGATCATGGGATCTGAATCTGGAAACCTTGTACAAGAGAGAGTAGTTCTCTCAGGTTTTCGGTGTTTCGGCACACGGGAAACCAAAGGGTAAGACCCCTCGTTTTCGCAAAGCGTGAAATCCCGGTACCCGAAACCCCTATGCGCTCTGTGGATGAGCCAATTTTGCATGAATAGGTTTCATCATTTCAGCACCTGGGAAACCAAAGGGTAAGACCCCTCATTTTCGCAAGTCGCAAAATCCTAGTACCCGAAATCCCAATGTGCTCTATGGATGAGTCGGTTTTGCGTGAATAGGTTTCGGCATTTCGACACCCGGGAAACCAAAGGGTAAGACCCCTCATTTTCGCAAGTCACAAAATCCTAGTACCCGAAACCTCGATGCGCTCTATGGATGAGCCGGTTTTGTGTGAATAGGTTTCGGCGTTTCGGCACCCGGGAAACCAAAGGGTAAGACCCCTTGTTTTTGCAAGTCGCGAAATCCCGGTACCCGAAATCACGATGCGCTATGTGGATGAGCCAGTTTTGCGTGAATAGGTTTCGGTGTTTCGGCACCCGGGAAACCAAAGGGTAAGACCCCTCGTTTTCGCAAGTCGTGAAATCCTGGTACCCGAAATGCCAACGTGCTCTGTGGATGAGTCGGTTTTGCGTGAATAGGTTTTGGCGTTTCGGCACCCGGGAAACCCAAGGGAAAGAGCCCTCCTCTTCGCCAGTTGTGAAATCCTGGTACATGAAACCCTGAATCAGTTTAGCGTGAATAGGTTTCGGCATTTCGGCACCCAGGAAACCCAAGGGAAAGACCCCTTGTCTTCGCCAGTCATGAAATCCTGATACGTGAAACCCCGATGCGATTTGTGGATGAGCCCTAGGTCACCGGATAGGGTCTTGTGGTAGGAAAGAGGAGTCCCGAAAGAATCTAGACCACCCATTTGTAGGGATGCGTGGCAAATATCTAAAGCCACTGGGGTTCTGGACATCAAAGGAATAGGAGTGAAGACCTTGCCAAAAATCTCGAAAGGTAGAATGTCAGGATTTAATCTAGGTTTTTGATCAAGTCGATGATCTGGACCATAGATCCGGATGATACCAGGATTTTGGGTTCCGAGTATTCGAAAGGGAAAAGAGGAACGCTTGCATCGCAATTCCCCAAATCACGAAACCCTAAAAGCATTTAGAGGAATAGCACCAGGTCATAGGACCGGTCATATGAAAAGAAACCCAAGGGAGGAGCTAAGGATCTGTTAGACCCTTTCGGGTTTCGAAATTTCAAAAGACAGAGAACAGGAGAACGCTTTCATCGCGCTTCCCCGAATCGAGAAAGCCAGAAGCACCTTTTTGGTAAGGCCTATGGTCATAGCCAATGATCACATAGAGGAGGATAAGGGAAGGGATGGTTTGTGCAAGGCCCCATAGAAATTCGGGGATTCTGTCCCTCGAAGAAAAGACAAAAGAAAAAGAAAATCTTAGTTGTCATAATGGGTGTGTGACATCTGCAAGAGTTGTTCCACCGACGGGACGGGATAATTTTCCTTTTCGGAAGCTCTGTTGAGGTTCCGGAAATCCATGCATAATCGGTTTTCTCCCAACGTTTTCCTCACCGTAACAAGATTTTATACCCAAGCGGAATGCCTAACTTGGAAAATTATCTTCGCATCTAAAATCTTCCTTAACTCCTGATACATGAGAGATTCTAGGGATGGATGATACTTTCGGAGATTTTGCTGGAAACGTTTTATTTCGGGTTTCAACAGGATGGTGTGTTGAATAATGCAGGTGTTATACATTTTCAAATCCTTATAGGACCATGCGAAGATGTCCTAATATTGTCTAAATAATTTAAGGTAGGATTTGCTCTCTTCCTTAGATATGGTTTTGCCGAGGTTCACATTCTTCAGGTTCTCTGGGGTTCCAAGATTTACAGTTTCATGGAGGGGCCAAGAGCTACCGATCTTTGTGTTTTTAGGTCCTTTAAATCATTCCTTCAGATCAAACGGATTCTCTAGATTAGCTACCCCCCTCGGGATTGTGTGAGCCTTCGGTTCCATCTGAAGATTGGTTCCTATTGATTTCTCTTGGAACTCTTCATCGTCAATAATGAGATCTTTGAAATTGTCTTGGTTGGTTAAGAATTTTATGATTTGTTCATCTCCCTCAAAGACTTTCCAATTAGAAATGATATTAGGTACTGATGGTTTGTAGAGAAGTTCTACAGTGAATCAGGAGGCTTCATAATATTCTAGAGGCGACAGTCGGGAAGCGGCCGTGGCTAAGGAGTTGGAAAGAATATTCTTTGCTCTAGGAATCGTCGTGATATTGAAAGCCTCAAAGTGCTCTATTAATCTATGCACCTCCTACTAGTAGTTCTCAAGATGAGGCGAATTGCAATGTATAGTATTCCTCACTTGTCTAACAATAATTTCAGAGTCTCTGAAAACTTTCAATTCTTTGACATCCAGATCTATGGCTTTCTTTAACCCTTGTACTAGAGCTTCGTACTTGACAGTGTTGTTAGTACATTCGAATTCTAGTCTACAGGACAGGAAATGACGTTTACCTTTATGGTCAATGAGGATGAACCCTGCTCCTGACCCTTCTTGTGATTTAGATTCATCAAAATAGAGGGTCCAAATGGGTGAACGACAGTCGTTCCTTTCTCTTTCCTCTTTAATGTTTTGTTCTCCGATCTTTTCTCCCACAAGTCCTAGCACAGAGTTTTGATAGAAGAGAGAGTCTCCCATCGGCATCGGTGATTCTTCTTGGAAAATAATTTCAGATTTTTGGGTAAACAGAACATTAGATAGGAGAGGAGCAAAGTTCCTAAAATGGGAATCACAGGAATAATTACCCAACACGGGAAAGTTAGTGGATGCGGGTTTGTTCGGGGTTTCTAGATCAGTGACCGTCTGCTTCAGATATTTCTTCCTATCGATCCTGATCATGTTGTTGTATCCCTTCAGTGGTAGCCAAAGGTGTGCCCAATATGTACTGAAATATCCATTGAGCTTTTCAGACCAATCTTAGCTCAGCAATAGCCCATATGCCTCTGGGATATATACTACAATGATGTCAATCACTTGCACAAAATTAGGATGTGTTGTTATCCTGATCATCACATATTTGAGTTCTCCCATGACCTTGACTTGGGTTCTATCTAATTGTATGACATGCTTATCACTTTTGAGAGGGACAATGCCTAATTTATTACTAATGGCCAAGGGCATCACGTTGGAGGACGCCCCAGAATCTACCAAGCAATTGTGAAGGTTCATGTTGCAGACTTCAAATGTCAGGAGAAAAGGTGGACAAAAAGAGATTTTCCCTCCTATCTCCCGAATAGGTGTTCACAGTCGGCTTGCTCACCGAATCGGTGGAAGACATATTTATTTCCAGATCGCTTGTCGTCGTCGGGTTTCCTACGGAGCTCAAAGCCTGTAGTAGAAAGTCTTTCTGCTGGGGGATCCTACACATGTCCATAACAGATATGTTGTCCGTTAACTTTTTTAAATATTCGATCATGTTATAATCTATTTTGGGCAATTCTTGGGTGTGAATGCTTATAGGCTTCTTGTTGAAAGAGGAAGGTGTTTTCGGGCAATCAGGAATTGCCTTACTCTTCGAGACCTCAGCGGCATCAGCATCTTTCGATGCAGGTAGACCCTTACTGCTCGTCTGAATCATCGAGGATTTTGTGGGTCATTCCTGGGACTCAAACAAGTCATTGGAAGGCATGATCAGGTCGGGATCCCATATCAGCATGGTCGTGTCTCATGGTGGATCAGTCTCTTTTTGATCGACACCATTGATAGTCGAATTACTTGGCTGTTGGGTTAGGGAGACTTCATCTCGAACTCAATTGGCCATCAAATTCATGGTGTGTACCCATTAGGGGAAATTTATTTCAAAGTGGTTTTCTTGGTGATACGTGCAGAAAGAATCAGACGCAACATTCCCTAGATCAATATTTAAGTTCGTTGGGGGAGGTTCAATTTCTTTGAACGGCGGGTTTCTTTTGAAGAAAGGCTTATAGGGCCTTTGGCCTAGGTTTCCCTCCCCTTCGCTTCTCTTCATGTCTATAATCTCATTTGATAATTTCTTAACCTTGCATTGCAGATCCTCTATATCCCCATTACCCTTGTCGGGAGTTTGTTCGGACAGTTTCCCCGGCGGTCTAGTTAAAAGGCGTCCTCTCCTAGGAGGGTGTTGGGTCTCTCTTTTTTCTAAAGAAGCATGGCTTCCTTACATCCTTTCATCTAGAACTCTATCATCTTGTCTTCTTCAAAATTTTCCACAAGGGTTTTCTTAGCGGCTCTTTTCACAAACATAGAAATAGAAGCCGATAGCACGTTGGCATAAACCTCGATTTGCAATTCTTGAGTTGGCTTCATTGCGGACTAGAATTTGTTTAAAATGTTCGTGAATCTTTGATTGAAATATTTGACCCTCTCTTTTGGGGTCATGGTGGCTATGAACAACTCAGCCATCAGGGCTCTTGTAGTAGTTTATTCTGCAAATTTGTCTAAAAAATCTTTTAGGAACTTAGTCAAGCTGGTTATAGATCCTACTAGCAAATTAAAATACCACTTGGAAGCTGAATTTTCAAACATGTAGGGAAAAAGTCTGTAGACTATGTCTTCATGTTGAACGTTCATCAGCCTAATTGCAAGTATGAATTTCTTGATATGATCTTCAGGTAAACCTGAAGTCTCGGGATCATACTTGGGGAGCATCTTTTCCAGGTGTCGGGGAAGATTATGTACTCGTCCGGGGACGACCACGACATCTCCGACCAACCAAGGTTGGTTGTCTTGGAGTGGGATTTCCCTTTCCTCCCCATGATCATTATTACCTTCCATATCTTCAGAATCCAAGTTGAGATCCTCTTCTTCCGAAAAATCATTTGGCTCGAAGATATTGCCAGCTGGCGTTTCGGGTATTAGATCAAGAGGTTCTTGGATTTCAGTAATCGCGAAATCTATCAAGTCTTCTACAAAGTGTACGAAAACTTCTTTGGAAGTACTAACCACTGGTCTTCTTCTTTTTTTTCTTCGAGGAAGGATAGGAGCTAAGGACAACACGTCGATTTGTCGGGCGTAGGCTCTAGTGATTCTCTGGAACTGATTCACTTCCTCGTGAGGAAGGGCATAAGGTATTTCGGGGTGAAAAGGTTCTTCCTCGGGCTGGGGTGAGTTACCCACTTTGGGAGTAATCAATAAGTGTGGGTTGTCTGTTGAATGACTAGCCATGCATGTGGACCATTATGAATCTGTAGGATGTTTGAAATACTATATAAATTATATACTAAGACATTCATTCTCAGGCTCTCCTTCTAGCGCCAATTATGTTGATGGGTCTTAAATCCCTTGACTCAACAACAGGAACCAAACCCACCACCGAGGCCCAATTAGACTTTGCAACATTTAAGATGGAATGGTTCTCCAGATCTTGCGATCCGACTGATTTATCGATGGGTTTTATGTTTTCTTGTGAAGGCTCTTCCTTCAGTTAAGACGGTTCTTTTCTGTACTTCTCTTGGGTGGGGCTGGTATGAGAGATGCAAGCTAGTATAAACCAACTTGACAAATAAAAAGACAAAGTTTTAACTATTGGGAAGAGGTCGAGCTTGGGATAACCCATTGCTCGAACATGAAAACAAGGAGTCTATGCCAAAGGGCCTAGTACTAATACATTAAGCAAATGAGCATCCAATTACTGTCTGAGAAAACTAATTAACAGAAAGAAAACCCATATGTAGTCAAGATCACAGTAAGCAAAATAACATTCATCACATAATAGCACAATGATTTTATCTTCATCATTAAAGAAAAGAACATCAAAACATTGCACTAGATAACTTGACAACAGAATTAATTGCTCTTACTCATTTACTACATCATTCATGGAACAGGATAGGAAGTAATTCTTCTCCAACTCCAATCACATACATCTAATGAAAATAGCGTGTATTTGGTCCAGAAGGATTTCTTAGTTCATAGCTGTCTCAAAATAGTTATCAACAACCAAAAATAAAGATTTCTTACAACAACCATCGACCCTTGACTAATTGGTCGATGTCCTTATTTATAATATAAAATTCGACCAAAATTAACGGCTAAGTATAGTTTGAAACAAACAAAAATTTCCATGTGGCGTTATCATCTAACAATTTCTTCAATAGTCCACCCGAGATGTTTCTTGAAAAGGGTGACTCCTTTCATATTCAGAACAAATGATAAATAGTTCTTCACAAGTGTTGGCCCATAGAAATCTGTGTTGTTCCATTGGAGCCACATATATCACTCTGATGTTTGTTTCATGCGCCTGGTACTTTGTTAGATTGAAGTTCAATTGTTGAAGCATGGTTCGGGCTTTGATTGGATGTTCTGCAAACTGTTGTACTTACCCTGGCCTTGCATCGGTTATCTTTGTGAACTCTTCAGTCCAAAGTGAGTCCTATTTGGCATATAACTTGACCACTTCGCTCAAGTCAATAAATTTATCAGGGGTGCCGAACTCGGGGAGCCCGATGTACTTCATCATTTTATTTATTTTATCCCAATGCTTTTGGCATCTGGTTCATTGTCCTTGTATTTCTTTATGTGGGTCTCAAGACATTTTATCCCAGTATTCAGTCGATCACTTCATGCAATTGAGACTTCTTTTACCCATAAGCCAAATGTCATGTTCTTCCTTCTCTCGACCTGGCTAGACTGCCTCAATGTACTCGAGCCTTTCTACCACCTGTTGTGCTTTCTCATACCATCGCTCCATCTCCTTACATATCGCGAATGCCATGAGAGTGTCCTCCTAGAATTCGGCTACATTCGAGACTAACAGGTGCCTTTCCTTCTTGAACTCGTTGTAAACTCTACCAAACTCATATTTCAGATACACAGTGGTTTGTGTAGCATCCTTATAGTATTCGGAAAGATGGCATAGGTGTTCGAGCGCGTTCAGGGTGCCAACCAATTCCTTTTCATCCCTCCTGGCTCTATCCTAAGCATCATCTGAGAGGGTTTTTCCTACGCCGATTAGTTCAGACGCACAGGCGTCTACAGTGTTGATTAAGTTCTCCTTTGTGGTAATCAATATGGATTGATCCAAAGTGATCCTTCGCTTCTTTGCAGTTCTTTGAACGATGGCCTTCCTCTTTTTATCATAGGAGATCGCATAGATGTCTGCTACCTCGTCTGCTAGCTCTGGTATCTGTTGAGCACCCATGTGAGGCTATCTCCCAGGCTACCCGCGGTGTGTATTTGTTCAAGAGTGGGCACTCGAACCTCGTCGTTTTGTCTTGTGGGTCCGACCTTTATTTGTCACTCGTCGAGGATTTGGATATTGGGAAAAATAGAGATGTCGGGTACATATTTGTTGCTTACTTGTCTGTCAGCTGTAGAACTATCGATTTCCCTGATGGAAGGAAAATCCCGACGCATTTGTCATTATCATCATTAATCATACATTTTTGTGCATCAGCGTGGTCAATAAGCCACTTCAGGAGCTCAATGCAAGGAAAGACCAAAGACCAGCTTGCCACCATGTGAAAATAATCCCTACGAATATTTGGGAGGACATTGTCGTTGAGCTTCCTTGTCTCAGGGTCATTGTGTGGGGTATACTCGAGGGGTTCTTCCCTCTTGATTTTATTGAACACTTCTTCCAGTGAGGAAAAGTTGTCTTGGCTTCAATACTCACCTTTGTATCTCCAAATGCTAGGGGATGGAAAAAGGGCTCCTTGGTGATCGTCTTAATTACAGACACCTGCTTGGGAGGGAACTCTAATTGTCTTGCAACTGTTGAGAAGGAGCCTTCTCCTACTTCTAATTCTTGTAGCTTTGGCGCTCTTGGCATTTTCCTGGTGGAAGGCTACTTTAGAGGTATTGTCCCTGCAATTAAAACCCACCCTTTAAAAATGTATACAGAGCAGCGTTGGGTGAGAACATATAAAATGGAGCGTAAAACCGTTAAGCAGACCCATACCTATAATTCTTGCTAAGATAATTGTTTAATACTCACTGGACTTTGGATGCTTCCTTCGGACTGTTAGCTTCGCTCTTCTGTCTGTTCTGAATTTCTTGCTGCACAGAATGGGATCACACACAATGGCTTGAAAAGGATATAACTGGGGAGATATTATCAGTCATATCAATTTAGTTAATATGATTAATGAATGCAAATTCAAAATAAACCACTATCAGATTTCTGTGGATAAATCTTAACTGGTTGATGGGGGAGGAGTGGATGGAGATGCATTGTATCGGCGAGTTTAACGGTTCTTTTTTATTCGCACACGAGTCAGTAACTAATGCGCAATCCATGAATTAACTAATAACTATAAGTGCAGCGTACGTAACACATTCAGGGGTTAACACGTCTCATCATGTCACATCCCCGGTGAATGGATTGGGGGTCGGCTAGTATCTGTGTGTACTCCCGATACTATCCTTCTGATAAAACTTTCGACGCCGATGATATCCAGGATTGGTGATCAGGAGAAAGTTCAAGTGCGTAGTTTATTAACGGGTCATCATCTCCATAAACTTTCATCTTCGAAAACGTTTCGGGAGTCGACGATCGACGAAGTCATTATTCTATTTGTGCGGCGCTTACTATTATACTTATCTGTCGAAGCCGAATGAATCGGTCTTTGAAAAAGTCCCTGTCGAGGCTTATTCGCATAAAAAAAAATATTTCATCGGTCGACGTCGATGAAGGTCGCCACTCAACTACTTTGACTTCTCAAACGATTTCACCATCTTTAACTTTTACTAATGTCGAACATTGAGTAGTTGTTAAGTCCCTTTTAAAATTAAGATGACTCTTTGTTGTATGTTTAAGAAAACTTTACTTAATTCAATCATGAAACATATAAGATAAGCGAAAGCATCAATTTCATACTGAAGTGAAAATAGGCAATGCAGAGGATCAAGTGGTACCCAAAAAGGAAATTTTCATATACTTTTATGGTGTGTTGAGTGCTCAACACAATCCCCTAAATAAATTTGAAGTAAACTTTGTATCTCTATCTGAAAAAATTTCCTTAGGTACCCCATGCAACTTAGCAAAATCCCTCATGTAAACTTCTGCAATATTATCTAATGTATGCATCATTTTTACAGGAAAAAAATGAGCATCCTTTTTCAATTGATCAACCACTACCATCTTTGAATCATGTTGTCTTGTTGTCCTTGGAAATTTAGTTATTAAATCAATGGTTATCGCTTCCCATTTCTTCTCTAGAACTGGTAATGGTTGTAGCAAAATTGTTGGGTGCCTATTGATCTGGAATATATTTGCAAAACGAAATGAATACAGATTATTATCAAATGATGCTTAATACATAATAACAAATATAGAGTAAAACTGGTTTCTATTCAATAAGGAAATAAGATGAAACTATAAAATGCAGCGGAAACAAGCTTGCTAGAATGGTGGTGGCTTATCTCTGAGAAGAGATGTGACAGTTGCGCTCATTCACAAGAAGATGATTGCAATGAGGCTCTGAAGGCATTTTTACAATAAACAGGAATGAAAAAAACCCTAGACATCCAAAAACCTAACCTTAAAAGATGAAGCGCCAAAAGTCATGTGGGCCCTGTTTGGGTAAGTTAGTACATAAACTTCCTAGGGTCATAACGTTTGCATATGATCTTCATTTTAGGCGCACGATAGCCCACTGGAAAGTTATATCCGAGGACTACACATTTTTATACTATGTATAAAGGTCATTCTGACTGTGGCTATCCCTAAAAACGTTGTTTAGAGCCTCAAAACGACCCCACAAGTTAGGGACCCGAAAACTAGGGAAAAAACTGTCAAACTGGAAAACTGCCAAATTGATCCAATTGGAATAGGTGGGAGGCCACCAAAATCCATCTGGATCACCTATGCTCAACCTTCACTCACTGACATTCCATACATATGGAAATGTAATCAACAACATCTTTCTTCATTCATGGCCAAAAGAATTGGCTTCTTACTGCTACAATTGTTTTCTGGTAACTGGGATGCCTGGCATATGGAACATTATGCATTTATTCTAATACCAAATTCCTAAGTTCTCCAGAACTAGGAACATAAATTCTATTTTTATGCATAAGTAATCCATCTTCCTTAATCTCATATTCTTTAATTTTATGTTGTACATTTTTCGGTTGTAATCTTTCTTTTACCTATAGGTAATGTTGATCTGTAACAACATCGTCTAAAAAAATTCTCTTTAAATATGGCTAATGCATACTAACAGTTGTAGCATGCATGAGATGTACTCTTCTAATAAGTGCATCAACAACTTTATTTTATTTTCCTTTGATACACTTGATGTCAAAATCGTATTCACTTAAAAATTCCAGCCATATTGTTTGTATGGCATTCAAAGTTGGTTGTTCAAAAAGATATTTCGAACCACTATGGTTTGTTCTTAATTTAAATCTCTTCCTCGTGAGATAATGCCTCCACATTTTCAATGCGTGAACAATGACAACAAATTCCAAGTCATGTGTGGCATAGTTCCTCTCATGTTCTTTAAGCTTTATGGACTCATAACCAATGACATGTTCATTTTGAGTGAGGAATCTACCAATTCTTTCCTTGCATGCATCTGTACATACCACAAAGATTTTATTTGGGTCAGAAATCTTTAAAACAGGTGCACTGGTAAGTAATTCTTTCAAAAAATTAAAGTTCTCTTCACACTCATATTTCCATTCAAATTTAATTCCCTTCTTTTGCAAGGAAGTGATGGGATGATCAATCTTAGAGAGCCATGCTATAAATATTCTATAGTAACTAGCTAATCCCATAAAAGATCTAACTTTTGAAACATTTTTGGATGTTGGTCATCCTCTAATGGCTTCAATCTTCTCTAGATCCACTCCTATACCTTGTTCTGAAATAATGTGTCCCAGGTAATGGATATGTTCTTGGTAAAAAGAACACTTACTAAGATTGGCATACAGTTGATGTTCCCTCAACACTTGCAATACCAGTTTTAAGTGATATTCATGTTCTTCCTCTGACTTATAATAGATAAGTATGTTGTCCATGAATACTATGACAAAATTATCCAAATAATTTTTGAATATGTCATTCATTAAGCACATAAAGACAGTTGGTGCATTGAGGAGTCCAAATGGAACCACTACAAATTCACAATGCCCATACCTGGTTCTAAGGGTTTTCTTATTGATGTCATCTTCCTTGATTCTTACCTGATGGTACCCTGATCTCAAGTCTATCTTTGAAAATGTCTTTTCCCCTCTTAGTTGATCAAAGAGGTCATCAATTCTGGGTAGAGGGTATTTGTTCTTCACATTGGCTTTATTCAGTTGTTGAAAGTAAATACACAACCTCAATGTTCCATCCTTATTTTTGATAGAGTATTGGTGCTCCCCAAGGTGAAACAATTGGATGTATGCACCCTTTCTTCAACAATTCTTCCAACTACATTTGTAATTCTTTTAATTCTAGTGTACTCATTCTATAAGGTGTTTTTGATATTGGGCCAGCTCCTAGTACTAAATCAATGGAGAAATCTATCTCCCTCTTTGGTGGCAACCCTGGTATTTCTTGGAATACATTTTCAAACTCTTGCAGTACCAAAAATTATTCAAGGCCTGGCCCCTTTGTCTTTTCTGACTCCTCCACACGGGATGCATACAATTGACATTCTTTTCTGAAACATATCTTCAACTGTAAGGCTGAAATATCCCTTATAGAAATGGGTCTTGGAACTCCTTTCGCAGTGCCTTGTTTTCCTTCTTCATCAAGACATGTAAATGTCTTGTTATGACAATCTAGGACAACATGATGCTTGTCCAACCAATCCATTCCAATTAGAACATCATAAGATCCCAATGGTATAATATTTAGATCAGCATTAGTAATCACTCTATTAAGACTTATGGAACAACCTCTGACTGTTTCATTGATCCTTATTTTGGTTTCAGTGGCTAACTAAACCAAACTTGATTTTTCAAGCTTACTTTTCTCCAAATGTAAACTATCCACTAATTTAGGATCAATGTAACAATGACTTTCTCCTGAATCAATTAAAATAGAAACAAGTTGATTAATGATCTTACCTTCCACCTCAATCATATTGGATTGGTACTCTGCTTGTCTATTATCCAAGGTTGCATATATTCTTCCCATGTCTTCTACTATTGTAGCCTCTTTGATGTTGTGCACAGTCTTCACTTTGTCTTTTCTGTGAGGGAAATCCTTGTACAAGTGATCTTCTTTGCATCCCAAACATTGGATAGGTGGTCTTCCCATTTTTCCCAAGGAGTATTCTCTCTTGGATTCATCCTTATCATATTGATCTTGATGATTTTTATTAGGGTCGTTTCTGTTGAAAGGAGGTTTGAATCCCTTCCTCCTCTGATCAAATTTCTCCTTCTTCTTATCCTTCCAATATTTTTGCATGGATTCTCTACCCTTTCCTTTCTCATATAGGTATTTATCCTTCCTGAGGGTCTCAGTCAAAGTCCCAGACTCATCATATTGAATATTATCTTTATAAAATGAAGGAAGTCCACTCAAAAACCTTTCTATTTTCACCTTCTCATCCTTTATAAACCCCACATATTTTAGCAGTCCCAAGAACTTCTTTTGATACTCAGCTATGGTCATGCTTCCCATCCCGAGTTCAAAGAAATCTTGCATTTTCTTGTCATATAATTTCTCTGAAAGGTACTCCTTCTGGAAAAAAATTCTTAAATTTCTTCCTAGTGATCCTACTCTCATTTATTTTCTCAACTTGCTTAAGTTGATCCCACCAGATAATAGTTCTTCCATGTAGATGGTAAGTGGAAATTTTGGCTTCTAGGTTTGATGAGTAGTTATGAAATTGAAAATACCTTATGAGCCCAAGCAACCATGTTTCATAATCATCTTCCCTTTCTCTTTCACCATCAAAGGATGGTGGCTTAAGCTTCCTCAATTCTCCTTGCAAATTGTACAATTTGTGTCTTCTTATTTGGTGCCTAACAAGAGACACCTCTGGACTACTTATGGAATCTTCAGATGCATAAAATTTATTTACTGAGTGAGGTGAGTGATGTCGATGAGTTATGTTAGTACTTATTGAATATCCATCTCTTCTGTAGTTATCTCTTCTTTCATGATATCTTCCCTCTTCTCATGTCTTGAGTTTGATCCATTCTTTGTTTGCCTCTGCAACTGATTTAATCTTTGCATCACTTGACAATTTATCTGATTTTCCTCTCTTGTCAGTCTCTCATTGTATTCTTTGTAGTTCTTTACTTCTATCATCAGGATTTTCACAATCTCTATTAATGTTTCTTTATCCTCTCTACCCTAGTGTCCATTTGATTATGTCTCTGCATTACCAACACTGATATTTTGTCCTTTGGCCTCTTTATCATGGTTGTAAGCTCCCTCTCCTTCTTCCATTTCTTGAATATGTATTATTATACTGAAATAATATGTTTATACCCCTAATTCTGCAAAATGTGGAAGCAACCATTTTTGTTAGAAATATGCATGTCATAAAAAATTGTCAATTAACACTACAGGTCGTTTTTTTTCTACTCAATTTATGAATATTTATGTCACAATTATCCCAATTCTAACAATTCCATGTTATTATCCTCTTAATAATATTTCCAATGATTGTACTCTTTCCCCAATCTAATTTTTGAGCTGAAAGTTATGGCTTCCTAAAAAAGCCACTTTCACCCTTTTTATGCATTTTCTCCACTAGTGCAATTTTACTGATGTGTCAACTTCTGTCAACTGCAGAGGAAAATATATTAGGAAATAGAGAAACTTTTGTAGTATAAATAGATAATAATATTGACAAGGAATTCATAACAACTTTCTTATTTTCAATATGATACCCTAATAAAATACTACAACAATATGGAATCTGCAGCTTTGTCCTTTTTCACTAATTTTTCCAGACTTAGATTTTTTGGCAAAATTGGCTATCTCTCAATTTATGCACTTCTGGAAAAATTTCACTAAACCAAAGTTTCTTTTCATGATGAGTGTATAAAATGTTTAGTAAATAAAAATTTTCAGTTTTGTGATCTAGGGTCACTTTTCCTCCTCCGAAAATCTCAAAAATCCCAAAAAAGTGGCCAAGAATAGTGGATTTTAGCCTATTTAAGTATCCCCATTTCACTCCACTTAGTATTTATCCAGTTCCTTAATGGGTTATTTGTGTTTCTTCTTTATGGACTCTCTCAATGAATTTCATCTTAATCTGGACCTCTGCCAATGATCTGGACCCAGATCTTTAGAAACCATTATTTCGTCATTTTTGACAAATTCAAGAAAAAATGGGAAATGACCCTCTCTGGAACTTTTGTATATCTCATATCTATGGAAAAAATCCATAAGTTTCATCCAAATCTGACTTAATCTTCTCCAGTTATGGCCAAAATACACAAATGGCTCCAGACATTGTGGAATAGTTTTGCCTACGGGGCAATCTACACCGTTGATCTTAAAATCGATCTTGAACCGTCCATTGGAGGTTCCCATTCGAAGTGTTGTAGATTTAGGCTCAAATGGGACTCTGAAAGGAGGGTATCGAAGAATATCCCTTTTCAATATCGTCATACCTTTTCATTCAAAGTTCAGAAAATTAGGTAAGTGTCGCCACTCCGACCAGAGGGTATTGAGGAATATTCCCTTCTCGATACCTTATAACTCAGAGTTCAAAAAGTAATGGAAGTTTCACTACTCTGAAAAGGAGGGTATCAAATAATATTCCACTTCGATACCTTAACACTCGGAGCTCAAAAATTCATGGAAGTTTCACTACTCTGAAAGGAGGGTATCAAAGAATATTCCACTTCGATACCTTAACACTCGGAGCTCAAAAAGTCACGGAAGTTTCACGGATCTGAAATGGAGGGTATCGAAGAATATTCCACTTCAATACCGAGTTCAAAAATTCATGGAATTTTCACTGCTCCAAAAAGGATGTATCAAAGAATATTCCACTTTGATACCTTAACACTCGGAGCTCAAAAAGTCATAGTAGTTTCACTACTCTGAAAAGGAGGGTATCGAAGAATATTCCACTTCAATACCTTAACACTCGGAGCTCAAAAATTCAGGGAAGTTTCATGGCTCTGAAAAGGAGGGTATCGAAGAATATTCCACTTCGATACCTCAACACTCGGAGTTCAAGAAGTCACAGAAGTTTCATGGCTCCGAAAAGGAGGCTATCGAAGAATATTCCACTTTGACCTTAACACTCGGAGCTCAAAAAGTCAAGGAAGTTTCACTGGTCCGAAAAGGAGGGTATCGAATAATTTCCACTTTGATGCCTTAACACTCGGAGCTAAAAAAGTCACGGGAGTTTCACTACTCCAAAAAGGAGGGTATCAAAGAATATTTCACTTCAATACCTTAACACTCAAAGCTCAAAACGTCACAGAAGTTTCACGGCTCCGAAAAGGAGGGTATCGAATAATATTCCACGTTGATACCTTTGGAACTCTTTCGAATGAGATCTTTCGAAAACACCTTTCTAAAATCACACCTTAGCAAGATCTGACGGCTGAGAACGATCCCAATTGATCTAACGGCTCTCGTTCTCTTGGGATCCTACATAAGCTTCTCTTCATGCCCGAATTTGAAGTCCTTATAACACTTCCTTCCCAAAGGCCTGTCGGGAATGACTTTCTCGGGCCTCTGAGATTGAATCTTGTCCATTGATTTCCTTTGACTTCCCAAATGACTGAAAATGAACGCGGACTGTTGATTTACCTCATTTCTCAAACCCCTGAAACGAATCTCATTTTTCGATCTAGTAACTTTGTCAAACTTTGAAAACATTAATATTTAAAACAAAATTAAGAACGAATATGGGTCGTTAATCGCAAGATCAAACATGATCTCAGTAATCGATTCTCTGAAATATCCCCCATGCTACTGCGGCCATTAAAATTACGATTTTTTTTTTCATTCTTCCAAATCAAATTCAACTTTGCAACTCCACAGATCGAATCCATTAAACCTCTCAAACAATCTGAATCATTTAAACACGGATTTTCTCATGAATTTGGGGATTTCACTCTAATTTTTCCACAATTTTCCCCAAAATTTGTACTAGTTGAATCTGCAATAGCAAATCTACCTGATTCGCACCCATTTCGGCCCATATAAGTCTAGTGTTTCAACCAAAAGCTCTAATACCAATCTGTAACATACCCAGCCACTCACAGGCTAGCCATGCTACTTCAAAACTCATTATGAACTAAATTCGAATTCTGATAAATTTTTAATTAATAAAGAGGCATGAAATAATCACATGCAAAGACCAAGATTCATGCTACAACATAAAATAAATGAAAATAATTCCATACACGAAAATAACCAACAAGCATGCACATTATAAACATGAATCTCACATATAATAATTAATACACGGTGGAATAAATATGCAGGTAAATAAAACCATGACAGAGAGCACTTATATTTAATGAAACAAATCACCAACTAGTTGCATACCAAGGATGTTCCACCCAACTGTAGACAATGGTGTTCCAATTATCAACAAAAATGACACCCTTGAGCCAAGGCTATGAATCCACAAGGATGGTTCCATAGTATCACTCAGCTTCCCAACCCAGTCAACACTCAAGCTCTCACAGGATTCTCAACACACACAACGATCCAAAGTACACCAGCTCTCTTCTATCCAGCATGCACAACCTAAGAGAATGGACCCCCTTCTTTTCCACGTATTCCATCAAGTTATCCACCTCCTTCCAAGGCTCCAGTGCATCTTGTCAAGAATCTCCATGATGGAACTCTCAGGATTCACAGTTGTGAGAAAAACTTAACACATGCCAAAGAATCTCAGACATACATGCATTAATTCATGGCTGGAATACACCAACAGTCATTACAGCAAACAAAACCATGGCTCCTCTCCAACAACTCCTTTTTCCTTCCCACTCCAAGATCAAAATGAATGAGGAATGATGAATGGGTGAAAGAATGAATGGAGAGGGAACAAAATGAAAGGTGTGAACAATCAACCATGAACAATGAACAAAGAGTGAGTGAATAAGAACCCCCAAACAACCCACAACATGGGTTTATATTTACTTGCAAATCAAGAACCACATGGCCTTCCCTAAGAAGCTCATGTAACCACTCCTCTCCATTAAAACAATTATGGGTAAATAAAATATAAAATAAATACTTAGCCCCTCAATCCCCCTCTCTTGTGGAATAATAGCCCCCTATAACTCTTGTCTTTGTCTGTCTAGTGGCCAGTGATGTATTTATTACTAATAATGATCAAAACATTACATTTCCTGGGCACACTGACCTCTTTTAATTGTTTGGGCACTATGGCCTTTCATAAATTAACAAAATATATTATTTAATATGGGACTGAAAACCGGGGTATTACAAGAGTATGAAAGGAGATTTTTAGAGTTGTTGAAATATGTGCCCTTTATCAAGGATGAACAAGTTAAAATTCAGAGGTACCTGAGTGGGATTCCCTCATTTATTAGTGACAATATAAAATATGATGATCCCAAGACATTGGAGTATAACTATTAGGTGTGCTAAATGTCTTTATGATCAACAAAAGGGAAGACCGACTTCCCAAAAGGCTTGGGAAGACAAGATGAAAAGCAAGGTGGAGCAGAGGAAGAAGGGAACTAAGCCACAATTTTTCATAAACATTGTGCAAGGACATCCAATTTCCAAGGAGCCCAGAATGACTGGGGCAATGAAAACCAAGCCAAGGTAGCAACCAATGAATTGTTGGGGTTGCGATGAAAATCATATGTTTAGATATTGATCTGGATTATGCTGAAAATGAAACGATACAAAAACAAAAATGTAGCAGAGAACGTAGAAATACAGTGAAACCAAACTTCTATTAATGAATAAGATAGAAAAACATTGTAAAACACAAACTGACAAACTGGGGTAGCTTATCTCTGGAAAAAAAAGATATGTTGGCTACGCTTCATTCACAGTAAGATTTGCATCACACTCCATTGCATGCTTAAATGACCGCATTCACCTTAATTATATATGAGAGAGTGAGAGGATAACAATTACCATGATGCATGTGGGATAAATTAGTCTAAGTTTATAAAATGCTATAGGCATGAAAAACACTAGGACTTCCTGAGCGATCACCCATCCCAGTATTAATATAGCATGAGAATGCTTAACTGTGGAGTTCTAATGGGATCCAACACATTAATGATATGTTGTTGGCATGTACATAATACCACTAGGAAATCATTACATGATGCTTGTAATTAACAAATGAATATGGGATTACATTCCATTCCCATAAAAAGGGTGAATATCATGGTTTATCAAAACCATAGGCTTGAAATGTTGATTCCACGGAAAAGGTGGATGGCCAATGAGATCCACCTAGATCATTCCTCCCCCCTTAGGAAGCAATGGTCCCCATTGCATCAAGTTCCATCCGGAGATGGGAAAACTTCTGTTGAATCTAAAATTTGGTGAGTCGCTTTCCTTTTTGAAGTAGATGTCTTTCTTGTACTTTTCCTGTGGAAGGATGTCATGAACCCATTGGAGGTGTTCGATCCGTTGAACAGATCGGGATCCATTATTTTCCTTGGTCTAAGTGTGGGAGGAATATGTTAGTGAAGATGAAAAAACAAGAGTTATATCAATGGGGGATAATGGTTGGAACCCCAAGCACACTTGAAAAGGGTTGTGGCCAATAGAGCTATGTTGAACATATGGAAGACTATCATTCTCTTTGTTCTCCTCTACAATTTTGTTGATCTACTTCTACTGGATAGAAACATCTTAGGTCGAGGCTGTAGTGGTTGAAGTGACCTTATGTTCACTGACTGACTGAATCATGAAGAGGGAAAAATTTGTGGTCCGAGAGATTACTTTACATCATTAGTTTTCTGAGATCAATGAAGTGGAAGTAGTTAGAGCTACCTCTAGTACCTTGTAGAGATGATCTCCTAGAGTAAAAATGACACTGCGGGGTCGAGACTCATAGATAGCATGATGTTTCCATATATATGGTTGTCCTAAAATAACATCACAAACTTAAAGTGGAGTAACATCACACACTACCTCATCCTTGAAGGGCTTGATTCCATAGGTCAGGAGACACTCTTGGCTGAAACGAATGTCTTTTCCCTGACTCAACCATATGATGGTGTATGTTTTGGGATGTGGAATCTTTAGTAGCTTAAATCTCTTGACAACCTTGGCTAAGATCAAGTTCTTATCACTCCCACTATCAACAATGAAATGTTGTGGGGTTCCATTTACCCACATCTGCGAGTGGAAGAGGCACTCCCCTTCCTCAAGCTCATCTGGTTCTTCTAGTTGTATTGTTGTGGTCATGATGGTAGCAGTGGGTTCTGCATTGATGATCTATTTCCATTTATTATGCTTTGAATCAGAGTTCAAGTCATGTTCTGATTCTCTTTCTTTGAGCTCGACCACCAATGACTATTTCGAGCAACATTCATTGATGTTGTGTCAGGGGCTGTTGTGGAACTCACAACACTTTCCGCTATATTTCTTAGACCTTATGTTACCCTTCTTTGCCTGCGTCTTGGGATGGATCTCTTGAGGTTGGCCTTCCTTGCTCTGTCCTCCATTCTCTGAGTTAGGGTTGTCTTTTCCATGATTTTTTTGTGGTGTATTTTCAAACCCAAACTCCCACTTACTTTGTTGCTTTAATTTCTGCTAAATTTTGACTACATATCGATAAGCATCTCCCAGTGAGGGGATTTCCAGGAAATCCATCTATGTTTGGATGTACCTATGCATACCACTGCAATACTTTAAAAATGCTCAGAGTCTTTGATACCCAACTTTGAGTGCAAGGTATGAAAGATGTTAGTGTACTCTGGCACCGTCTGATCTCTTTTCTAATGCAGAGTCGTCCATCTTATGTATTGGTCATCATAGTTTTCGACATGATAGAACTCCTCCTTTATGGAATCCACAAAGGCTACCCACGTGTGTTCTCTCTTGAATGGTTTAGATTCATTTGTGGTGTACCTCTCCTAGTAACCTTCCCACCAAGATCTAACACGGGGAAGGGATTTAAGGAGTGCGGAGGTGATCTTTTCACTCTCGGAAATTTTTTGAATGGAGTAATGACCTTCTAGTAGATCCATCCATTCTTTTAGAGCATATACATCTATTTGGCCTTCAAATAAGGGTATATCAAAATTTACTTGTACCTTGAAGGGTGTCGCACCTCCATAATGGTTGATTGTTGAAGATGACTCGACTACCACCATCGGTATCCTTCGAAGGATCTGAGCGAAGTTATCCATCATCTCGTTCCTTTATCGTGTGAGGGATTCCTCGAGCAATGTCTTGAAAGGATCTCATGCTTTGTTATCTCTCTTTTCTTTCGCCATGGGAGGTCACTTCGGCTAGCAAGAGAGGTTTCCCTTAAGAGAAACTAGCTCGAGACCCAAATCTCTATACCCTGACCTCATCAAGGACCTTGTTGGGCTCCAAAAATGTCATACAAATATCACTCATTACCATACATTTTTCACCTATGCTTCCATTTCATCACTCATTATTCACTACCATGTCACTTCATTTTCCCTATTATTCACCATTAATGGGTCTCATTTATATTT
>ML781520.1:653871-665511 GCA_009831015.1 Picea engelmannii | reverse complement strand
AATAAAGAATCATATTTTGCTTCCACATTTGAGTCTCCTTTGAAGTGGTGTGCTTGTGGAGTTATGGAGGGCCCCCATGGCCTCACTTGCATGCTGATTTGCTTATTTTAGGTATAACTTAATTTATGTTTTTGTTTGATTTCGGCTTTTAAAGTTTTGTTAAATGTTCTAATACTGGAAGGATCTTATTTGAAAGTGTTTTTGTAAGAGAACCATAAGATCTCGGACAATTATTAGATTTAGGTTTGTTTCATTTCAGCTCTTAAGTTTTGTTAAATGTTCTAATACGGGAAGGATCTTATTTGAAAGTGTTTTTGTAAAGAGAACCATAAGATCTCAGACAATTATTAGATTTAGGTTTGTTTCATTTTATCTTTTAAGTTTTGTTAAATGTTCTAATATTAGAGGAGATCCTAAAATTCAGGTGTTCTTGTAAGAGAACCTTAGGGTCTTGACAATTGTTAGATCTAGGTTTGATTAGTTGTTGAAAGAGATTTTGATGAATATGTTCTTGTAAGGGAACTTTAAGATCTCGGACATATTATGAATCTTTCTAGATCTATATATTTTAGGTAGCGCTTCTAAGTTTACCTTCCCGGGTTGACATTAAATTAAACTCTGATTGACATCATCAATTAGAACTAAACAGACCTTCTTTGAGAAATGACAAGGAGAAGGTGGCTCTGATACCACTGATCTAGATTATGCTGAGAATGAAATGAGGGAAAAACAAAAATGTAGCAGAGAACACATAAATACACTGAAACCAAACTTCTATTAATGAATAAGATAGAAAAACATTGTAGAACACAAAATGACAGAATGGGGTAGCTTATCTCTCAAAAGAAAAAAATGTTGGCTATGCTTCATTCACAACAAGCTTTACATCACACTCAATTTCATTCTTAAAGGTCCTCCTTCACCTTAATTATATATGAGAGAGTGAGAGGAGAACAATTTCCATGATGCATGTAGGATAAATTAGTCTAAGTTTATAAAATGACATAGGCATGTAAAACACTAGGACTTCCTGAGCGGTCACCCATCCTAGTACTACTCTAGCTCAAGCACGCTTAACTATGGAGTTCTAATGGGATCCAACACATTAACGATATGTTGTAGGAATGTACATAAGACCACTAGGAAATCATTACATCATGTTTATAATTAACAAATGAAGATGGAATTACATTCCATTCCCCATCAAAAGGGTGAATATCATGGTTTGTCAAAACCATAAGCTTGAAATGTTGATTCCATGGAAAAGGTGGATAGCCACCGAGATCCACCTGGATCAGATATTTCCCTCAAAGAAGTGAAAAAGAAAGGACTGTGCATAGCGTACAACAAGTTGTGACAATTGAAGACATGCGTAGAAGTGTACTTAGAATTTACGCAACCCCCGACAACAAGAAAGTTGAGTTTTAGTCACACATGATCGAGGTGGAAGGTAAGATTAATGACCAACCCATTGCTATTTTAATTGACTTGGGAGCTAGTCATAGCTATTTAAATCTTGAAATGGTGGAAAGATTCCAATTGACAAGAAGCAAGCTTGGAAAACCTTGGTTGGTGTAGTTAGCTACAAGGGAAAAAAGGAAAATTAATGAGATGACAAGGCATGTCCAATGGAGATGAATTGACTGCACATGAAATATTATTTGAATATCATACCTTTGGGCTCGTATGATTTCCTCATTGGCATGGATTGGTTGGACCATGATCATGTTGTTCTAGACTATTATAATAAGGCATTTACATGCATGGATGAGCAAGGAATTTTGAGAATAGTTCAAAGCATTCTAAGATTTGTGACTATCAGAGAAATTCCAGCCTTGCAATTGAAGAAAAGCTACAGGAAAGTATGTTAATTGTAACGTCCTTGACCATCAAACCCACTGTTGGGCAACGCTACTACATGAAACATTCTCATACATATATATAGAATTTGAATTAAATCAAATTAACACATTTTAACATGGAGTTACTATTGTCATACAGACTTAAATAGAATTAACAACAATTCAAACTTTCAACGGAATACATGATAACATTTCAAGACACAGACATGCATCACATATAAATTAAGTACATAATTAATAATTATCTTTGAAACTAGCGTAACACCACCAAATGCGTGCAGACCTTCCCAAACCTCCCAGCCTTAGACTGCGTTGCTCATCACTCTCAGCAGTAGGTCACCCCCAAGCTAGGAATAAGCTCCACCAGGAAAGGGAATCCTAGGCTAGGTAAGTTCAACAAGAAGTCACGCAGTTTATGAGGAAGGATTCTCTCCCAGGAGCCACTTATGCCCACTGCTCACAGACTCTCATTCCCCACATGCATGTCCCACCCTAGGAGTATACACCTTCAATGTCACACAAGACAGTCCTTCGGTTGCTAAACCTCCCTTGCCTTGGGCTTCAACAATGGGCCGGACCAGAATTATCCAAGCTCTGTGGCAGCTATAGGACCCCTTCCAGGAGTTCCCCCTTCCTCCGCGCACTCTCTCACCTGGAGAGAGTCTCTCATAGGCCTGAAAACCTGCTTCTTCAACCACAACCACCTCTCTCACCTGGAGAGAGAGTTGAACACAGTCCTGACAACCTGTTTCTTCAGCTTCATTTCAGCACAAGGAGGACAACAATAAGGCTCAACAAGGAACAAATGACGGTAGAAATTCACACTCAGCCAAGGGACTGTGTGGCCACAACATCCCACAGTTAAAACACACACGGCATAGAAAATTATGGTATGCTCAGGTTTCTCAGAAGACAACAACCCAAGAAGTTAAGCACGAACTTGGATTTGCAGGGTGGATAAACTGGGTTCACGGGACACAGAGGAGACATGGCTCAGTCCACGGTTTTTCCACTGTTTTTCAGAGCTACGTGACAAGTAATCAACATAGAGGTCAAACACAGACTCTAATGGTTCATATGAAGGATGCGTTGACTTCTCAGGAAAACATCACAGTTTTGGGTTTCAGAGCTACGTGAGGCATGCAGAGATCAGATGCATAGGCAACACGGTTCAGACAGCTGACGGAAGAATGGAGGATGAACCGCCATCACAGCTCAATTCTTGGGTTAAATTGAATCTTCCTGGGCTGACACATGTCGCCCAAGAAGCTGCATGCACTCCATCAAGTATGTGTTCCCTTTTGCACACGTTGGAGCTGCATGCATTGCCTCTCCCAGGATTTAGGATTAAATCATACCTTTCACACCACTTTGGAATAATAATAAATTATTATTCCCAAGGACTTAAGCCCTCAAGCTTAACCCATATTCCAACCTTTCAGCCCCCTTTCCCTTACCCATTATGTGGAATCTTAGTCCCCCATCACTCTTTCTTTGTGGTCGGTCGACACGCAACGATGTTTATATATTATATTAATGATCTCCATAATTACATATACAAAAGCAGGCTCCTGGCCTTTAACTCCTAGGCTCTCTGTCCTAATAAACACATAAGCCCACCAGCTTATATACACTTGGCTCACCAGCCTATAAAACATATTTACAATACATAGACATAACTGGGGCATGTCCTTGGGGTATTACATTAATTATTTGTAATGCAGATGGAGGAGGCACCAATGGATAAAGTGGCAAGTGTTGAAGATTGTGCAATACTAAAGGAATTCAAGGATTTGGGGTTGCCACCGAAAAGGGATATTGAATTCTCTATAAATATGATGTCGAGAGAAACTCCTATATCCAAGACTCCTTATAGGATGAGTACGCCATAACTAAAGGAGTTGCATATGCAACTTGAAGAGATTTTGAAGAAAGGGTATATATGCCCAAGTGTGTCACCTTAGGGTGCGCCAATTTTGTCCGTAAAGAAGAAGGATGGTACGCTGAGACTTTGTATTGATTTCAAACAGTTGAACAAGGTAATAGTGAAGAACAAGTATCATTTTCCAAGGATATATGACATGTTTGATAAGCTAAGGGGCACAAGGATATTTTCCAATATTGGCCTTAGATATGGATATCACCAAGTGATAATAAAAGAGGAATACATCAGTAAGACTTCCTTCAGAACAAAGTATGCTCATTATGATTTTATAGTAGTGCCATTTGGGTTGTCAAATGCACTAGTTGTCTTCATGTGTTTAATGAATGTAATTTTCATAAGTTATTTAGATAAGTTTGTCATTGTATTTCTAGATTACATACTTATTTACTCAAAGTATGAAAAAGAGAACAGGAAAAACTTGAGGATGGTGTTGCACGTATTGAGGGAGCATCAACCTTATGCAAAGTTGAGCAAGTGTTTTTTTTACCATAGGAAAATTCATTACTTGGGTCATATCATTTCAAAGGAAAGAATAGTTGTGGACCTAGTGAAGATAAAATCCATTGAGGAATGGCCAACACCAAGAAATGTCGCAGAAGTGAGATCCTTTATGGGACTAGTAGCGTACTACAAAAGGTTTATTGAAGGATTCTTAAAGATTGCACATCCAATCACATTCTTGCAGAAGAAAGGTGTGTGATTTGAGTGGACCCTAGATTGTGCAAGGAGTTTTCAATGCTTGAAGAGTTTGTTGACAAGTGCACCAATTTTGAGAATTTTTTATTCAAATACAGACTTTGTGGTGTGCATGGATGCATGAAAGGAAGGACTCGATGGATTCCTGAGTTAGAATGGACAGGTGGTATGCTATGAATCAAGGAAGTTGAAGGAGAATGAAAGGCTCTATGCTTCTCATGATTTAGAATTGCAAGCTATAGTGCATGCCTTGAATATGTGGTGACATCATCTCATGGGTAAAATATTGATCAGAGAACAGACCATTGTGGTCTAAAATATTTGTTTGGACAACCAAGTTTAAATACCAAAAAAAGTAAGTGGTTAGAGTTCTTTAGTGAGTATGACTTCAACATAAATCATATCAGAGGAAAATAGAACAGGGTGGTTGACGCACTCAGTGGGAGAGTGCATGAGATGCATGCTACAACCATTAGAAGGTACCAGAAAATTAGTGTGGCCGAATTTTAGAAATTTCCAAATCAGATCTGTGATATGTGAACATAAAGGTGAACTTACAATAGGGTATGTCACAACATAAAGTTGAAGGTTATGAGTTGAGAGAGGATGGGATCCTCATGTGTAGGCGTCGATTCTATGTGCCAAATGCTTAGGAGTTGAAAAGCCTGATATTTTCAAAGATGCATAAGGTTCCTTATGTTGGACATCCAGGTTATCAAAAAAAAAAATCCCAATCAAGAAGCAATAATATTGGCCAGGTATAAAAAAAGAAGTTGTCGATTTTATTATTAGATGTCTTGAATTTTAGAAGGTCAAGGTTGAGCGCAGTCATCCATCTGGTTTTCTACAGTCTTTTCCCATTCATGAATGGAAGTGGGAAGTTGTGACCATGGACTTCATAACTAAGTTTCCTAGAACTACTAAGCAACATAATTCTATTATGGTGGTGGTGGACAAGCTTACTAAATCTTCCCATTTTATTTCAGTGAAGTCAACGCACAAGGAAGCCAACATTGCTGAGAATTACATGTGAGAAATTACCAAGCTACATGGTGTAAAGAAGACAATTGTGTCTTACAGAGATTCCAAGTTCACCTCAAACTTTTGGAAAGGGATATTCTAAGGATTTGGAACAAATCTAAACTTTAGCACATGATGTCACCCTGAGACAAATGGTCAAACAAAAAGAGTAACTTGGGTGATTGAAGATATGTTGAGGATGTATGTGATGGATAAGCCATGAAAATTGGAAGACTACTTACGTTTGGTAGAGTTTGCTTACAACAATGGATATCAAACATCTTTAAAGATGATTCCATTTGAAGCACTCTATGGTGGAAGGTGAAACATGCCTGTTAGTTGGGATAACCTAGTAGACCGCACAGTGGTTGGGCCAGATCTGCTCTAGGAAATGGAAGAGAAGATGGTAAAGGTAAGGAAAAATTTAAAGACTTCCCAGGATAGATAGAAAAGCTGCGCAGATAAAGGAAGAACCCACTGAGAGTTTAAAGTGGGTGATCATGTGTTTTTGAAAGTAAAAGACAGACGTAGTTCCCTGAAGTTGGGTAATTGTTCTAAGTTTGCAGTGCGCTATTGTGGGCCATTTGAAATCCTAGAGAGGATTTGTCATGTTGCTTATATGCTTGCATTTCCTACATCCTTGTGTATTCATAATGTTTTCCATGTTTCATTTCTTAAAAATTATGTACCTGATGTTAATCGTGTCAATGATTGGAATGTGATTCAGGTGGAGCGAGAAGGTGATTTCTGAGTGTGACTAGTTTTCATATTGGACTAGAAATTCAAGTAGCTTTGGAATCGAGTCATGGAGTTGGTAAAGGTCCAATGGACATGGTACGGTCCTGTGGATGAAACTTGGGATCATAAGGATAATATGCAAGCAGAGTATCCTCATCTTTTTGAAAATGTTTGAAGTTTTGTATGAATATGTGTATATAATGCACTGAGGGCAATTCATAAATAAGGGGGACGTGAATGTAATGTCCCTAATCCGAACCCCATTTGTAGTTGCGCATATAGGCTGGTGAGCCATTTTAGTTTTGTACGCACCTGAGTAGTGTGCAATGTAATAATCCATATAGGTTGGTGAGTCATTGTCAACAACTAAAAATGTAATGTACATATAGGCTCGTGAGTCGTTGGTACCAAGTTTTGATTTTCCGTGCACCTATGGAGTGTGTGAGGCTTGTTGTCAAAGAAACAGTGCACACATTCCATAGTATTTCATGTACATGATCTAGTGCATATGGATTGCAAATCAAGGGAGGGTGCACATATTCCATAGTGTTGTGTGCACACAAGTAAGTACACGGGAATGATTTTGGTGTGTGTGTGTGTGTGTGTGTGTGTGTGTGTGTTTTGAGGCCGAAGAGCTTGTGTGACTATTGGGATGTTGAGCCAAGACACAAATAGGCCAGTGTGCATATTCTTGTCAAGTGTATCACACTCAATTTATTAATATATTACATCGTTATGCACAGACTGAATCAAACAAAAAGAGATGGGGGGATGAACTCTGCCAAAAAAGGAAAAAGGGAAGAATATTTTAATAATATTTCCGAAAAGTGTAACTTTACGAATATATTATTTATCCTAAGTTCCTGAGGGATGTGAAATAAGTCACCAAGTGGATAAAGTAAATTATGAAGGTGACAAGTGTCGAGTTAAAGGCATGCAATTTACATTGTTGGCATTAGTGCAATTCAGGGGAAGGTCACTCATTCAGAATTCTTTAGAGAAAATTTCCTTTGTGAAGGAATGTGTATTTTGATGTAACTTATTTTCATTTTTCTTAACCCTTTGCTTGGGAAAATCTTGGCATGATTGAAGATGTGGGTTTTCAGACTCGTAGTTTGTCCAAGAGGCGGGTTTTCAGGCCCGTGAGCAATCTCTCCAAGTGAGAGATTGGCTGGGAATTGTTCCCTGGTGCACAGGGAATTAGTTGCAGTGCTTTAAGACTTCCTGATCCATCCTGTTGTTGAATCCTTGAAAGGGAAGTGGGGTAGTCGAATGATTGTTGATAAAAGAAAGGGCACACTTCCTGGGGTGGGAAAAACACGTGGGGAATGAGGGGTTGTATAATAGTTGCAACAGTCAGCACCATGGATAGAGAAATTTCACTAATTGTTAGACCATAGATTGGTACTAGAAGTCCTTTTTCACTAGTAGAGTTTGAGCCCCAGCTCATGGGTGAACCTTTGCTGAAAGATTATAAGTGATAGAGTCTATGGTTGGGAAGAATGTCTGAGTCATGTGCGTAGTTGGTGAATTGTTTAAAAGATAAGCGTTATTATGTACTTGTCTATTTACTGCATGTTCATTACTTGTATTGGTTATGGTCTATCTCTTGTATGATAATACATGTGAATAATGGTTGTTATTTTGTTTAATGTTGTTTATTCATGTAAGTGCAATATGCTAATTCTGTTTAGTAGTTGTACATGGTGTGTACATTAGTTGATAAGTAATTTATGTTAAGATAATCCTGGTAAATGGTCAAAAACTTTCTGAGTGAGGCTAGGAGTGTCGTGCGTGCGGAAAGTGTCCAATGTTCACAATTGGATGGATTTATTGTGTGTAGGAAAGTAGTATGTGCATGCAGGGAAATAAGGACTTGCCAGGGGAGTCGGTATGGTTATGTGCATAGTGGTATTCATGTGCTCTGTATTAGTATGTGCACAATAGTGTTCACATGTTCATAGTGGGTTATACACACAGTAATGTTTGTGTGATCAGCATGTTGGTGCATACAATTTTATTTTTTTGTACTTCCATTGTTATAATCCAATTAATCAAGAAAGAGTGTGGTGTGGCATGAACTGGTTTGGGTTGTGCGCATTTCCTCGAGTGCTTCCGCGTAGTCTAAATGTTAATTGTGCACTAATTTTATTGAGGTAACGTTGCTCAACAGTAAGTCAGAGACATTACTTGAGGTATCATACTTGAAGTTGGGAGAGTTTGTGTGACGGATCCCAGCCTAGGTGGTTGGGGACATTACAATGATGCTTCTTTGATTGTCTACTATGACCACAATTATGGAATTCCACAACCACTTTGCATTTTCTATCACTAGTTTGACTAAAATCTAGGCACTCTATAAAAAGATATATGATTTGCAAACTCTGTGGTTTCCACTGAAAAACCTTAAAACAATTGATTTAAATAAGCGATAACTCCACTTATCTAACTTCCATTTGGACAATTTGTTTTTGAAATTGTGTTTTTTTTAGAGGAACTCAAATCTACAGTTGTATTCTTCATATTCCACACAAAAAGTTTGATAAATTGATCTGAATGCTACCATTCTCTTTTTCCATTGAAAAAATTGCAAAAAGAAAAAAAATCCTCCACTTTATGCCCAAGAAAGAGATTTTATACCACTTGTAGTCAACCTTGATATATAAAAAATAAAAAATAAACCTTAACTTGAGAAATAAATCCTTAACTTCAAAAATACCACAATACATCCATAGAAGAATAAACATAGGAATGTAGAGAAGAACCCTTAAGGTAGGGTAACACCATCAAATACTCCTTAAGGAAGGACCCACTCCACAAGATATGATTTCTACAACTACAATATGCTTCACAAGACATCCCACTGCATTGGTTCTATTTCTTTATATTTTTTATCTAACCTCCTAGGAACTTTGTCGTAGGTGGAAATTTCTAGTAAGCCTTCTTACAAGTATGATTTCACTTTCTATCTAACCTCCTAGGAACATTCTAGTGAAGGATTTTTTTAGTAGGTGGAACCTTCTAGTAATCCTTCTTACAATTATTACTTTCCATGCCCAACAAAATTCTAGGTGGCATTAAAACATTCCCATGGATACATTCCCAAGCCAAGTGACCATTGACAAAAATTATGGCCATCGAGTCTTTTTTCAATTCCAACAAAGTCAAATACTTGTCAAATATTATTTCAAGTTCCTTAACCATGGTTGTATCTATAGGATTCGAAAAATCCAATCTAGAAATGATTGTGCTCTTAGGTAGAACCTTGAAATTTTTATTCCCTTTGTTTTCGTTTTTGACAACCTAAGTCAAATCTTCTCCATCAGAAGAGGTTAAGGCCTTTTGAGGTTATTTAGTTGAGGTAGTACCCAAAGGTGAGACAGTTGATTCAACCTTGGCCAACAAGGGGAATTCCCTAATCATATGGTTAGGACTCTAGCAACAAAAATAAGTATTTGTAAGTTTAAGATACATATTGGATTTATGGATAAATTTTAGACTGGCCGATATAAACACATGTTCACAAAGGTCTTTGTACATGTTGACTTCAATATAGACTTGCTTCTAAGTGAAAGGGTTAAATAATGTTGGGGCTCATGGAAAATGAATTTCCTAAGGGGAGATGAAATGTGCTTGTTAAAATCTCATTATTGCATGGGAAGGCCCATGAATTCAACCCAGGCAAGACAATAACATTAAGAAGATTCATCAACCAAGAAGTTTTCATATCGCTTAGGTGAAGCCAATAGGGTATTATGTAACATTTAGAGGCCACATGTGACTACATCATAAGCACAATGCTCTTTTGTGGAGGAAAATTGAATGAATCCATTTTTCAATCTTCTAGTAGTCAAAAAAATCTAGTGGTAGGACTCTTAAGCTTCTTTAATCCTGGACCTAATGGAAAATTGAGGATGAAATCTACTATACAATAAGTTGTCAAGGTTCAATGTTTAAGGTCATCACAAACAAAAAAATATTCATTAACATGAATAACAATAATGATTTCATTTAAAGGAATCACAGTGCCTTGTTGCAAACTCTCAAAACAAACTTGTGAAGAACCTTCCATGTACCATTTCATTCATTGATAATACCTTTCATAGAAATCTTTGTAATGTTTGTGGTGGAGTGGCCAACTACCCCCTCAAGCCTTATGGTAGCAAAGCTAGGTCCTCCAAGCCAAATCATAACAACGAAATATATCAAATTTAGTTATATCACCAATTTGATGATTGGTAAAAGCAACCAAGACACTCCAACTCTTTAGATTAAATACACAACTTTTCCCTGGATAGATCTCTTAACATCCTCATATTTTCACTTTGAATAAATTATGTAATAGTGATTTAGTAAGAAAAAATGTTTACACTAATTATGATGAAGACATAATATATTTATTTTATATTTTCATGATATAGATATTTTTATGATGGTTGGATTAAAGTAATGATATTTATATTTTTTAATCTTATTTATAAATTAAAGAGACTACAAACTCACCATACCACACTTCATAAAATATACTTGCAAAAACTTCAATGAAAAATCCGACAATATAAAATGCTCTAGTGAAGAAAACCTCTTTATTAACAAGGGTTGCATGGCAACGCAGTCCCTGCGGAGTTAGTTGGGAAATACATGTTGAACAATGAAACTTAATATAACTAAATGCACAAGTAATAAATATTTTTTGTCAAAAGATAATAATTGAGGGTTGTTTGTTATTCAAAATGTATAATGAACCGTAAGCTCAATGGAACTTAAATATTCATAAATATAATAATAAATAATATATTAGATAATAAATATAATAATGCATAATAATAAATACATAGTACAACTTTTTATATTTAAATGTGGTGATTGATAAAATTCATTGATTATGTAATTAATTCTACATATTGAAAGACGTGAAGGGAGCAATAACACTTCAATTCTATCAACCAATTAGAAATGGGAAACACAAATATTTTTATTATATCCAAATATATATATATTTGTTTTCCTATGTTAAACATTACATTGCATACACAAATTTATGGTAAAAGGCAAATTAATGTCACATCAAAAACAAACTCATTGCTATAGTCCCATGGCACGGACTAATAAGTGAGAATAGTTGTGTTCTGATTTATTGATTCACTAAACAATTACAAAACTAAACACATATTTTGTATTAAAAAATCATCATTGGTAATTAAAAATCAGCAACTTATCTCATTGGTCTAGAAAGTTCATAATGAATTTTAAATGGGGTTGGCTAAACGTTCTATCTTTTGGGTTTTTTTGGTCGGAATTCAGCTATGTAAATTTGGACAAAATCGTTATTTTTTGTTGTTTAAATTGAATTTTTGAATGCATAAATGGATTCAGCGT
>ML781520.1:622674-650303 GCA_009831015.1 Picea engelmannii | reverse complement strand
TCAACATTCATCATAATACCTCGACGCTCTTCTAATTTCTTGGGCCCGCCGCAATTTGAGTCCATTAATGCAGGCAGACCAATACGATTCCACCTCCAGGCCAGCGGATCGAATCCCATTACTCTATTTTTGGCAGGTAAGAGGCTTTTTGATTGCCCGAGAATAAATAGCCAGGGCTTCGATGCATGAATGGAAAAAGACAAGGCGCGTAGCAAATGACTGGAAGCGATGAAGGAGCGCCACTCCTTGCAAACGAGGGCCGCATTCAAAAGATCTGTGATGGGAAGAGAAGCAAGAATTATCTCGATCGCCTCATCTGTTAGCAGCGAAGTTCGGGACGATCTTTCAAAATTATCCATCGAAGTTCCACAACTGAACTACTCTAACTTCAAGTGGGTCTTTGGATTTATATATTGTGATATGACGGCTTTTGGATGACGATAAGGAGCCGTCGGACCCATCAGACATGGAGTTTGCTCCCGCTCACCGCCATTGAAAAGATGATTTGAGCAATGGGTAGGCCTTAAAAAATTGAACTTCTAACCGTGAAATGGGTGAATATGAATGTAAATTTGTAGGTCAACAATTCTTCCTACTGTGAATTATAAGTTAAGAAATAAATATGAATAAAAAACAGTGGGAACAGTTTTTGGGAATGTTTTATGTGATGAAATAGTAAGGTGAGCGTTGGAATTGGAGAACGTGAGAATGAAATTTGTGAGGGCCATGAAAGTGGAGCTGCTGAGGTAGGAAAGTGGCGCAATTATCTGTAATCATGTGCACTGCATTGGAAGATTTCATGGCTAATTTAATGCCCTTCACTAGGCCTCATTCATTGGGATAACATGGAAAATTATCTTCGTACTAATACTCTGATGGATTTATGTAAACCAAAAATTGATTCTTAACTAAAAAACGAAAATGAGTTCTTAACTAATTCAAATGCTGGTGTTGCGGTCCCCAAAAAAATTCTCAAAAGTTCTACCGAATGTCCCTACATTTGATGTGATTCTGTACAAGTAATTACTTAAAGGTGATATGGGAATTGGATGTCGGCAGTCCACAGCACTCCACAAGTGTAGCGCACTCCCACTTAAAGGCTGCAAAGTCGGTGTGAAAATGTCCCTCTCGATTCTGGTTGGTTGCATTTTTCTCCCATTCTATTTTATTTGAGATTCTTTAAACACAAAATTATCTCAATTTACGATCGTGAATACGTGCATTTAGTTTGTAAAGAAAAAATAATTGTAATTTTATAATATGATATAAAAACATAAAGATTAAAGTGGAGCCTCTTGAAAAACATAAAGTCTAAAGTGGAGCCTCTTGGAATCTAGTAGAATACATTTGTAAGAAAAACAATGTGTGATTAAATGTATTTTATATTCATCCAAAAATCAATAAAGATAGTCTCTTATAAATGTTTTTATTAATAAAATTTTACCTATGTTTTAGGTAAATAAGTTTTTTATTAATAAAATTTTATTTATATTTTATTAAGATAAAATAAATTATTTATAGCTTTCAAACAAATTTATCATAATAATTAGGACTAAATCTATAAATCTCTATACTGCTTTGAATCTCTTATCATTTGCTTCCTTCCAAGTAACTTTATCGAGATGTCAATGTCTCTTTTTTTATGGGTGAATGTGAAAGAAAGAAATACACCACCCAAAACATTAATTGTTTTAAACGGCAATGACGTTGATTCAAGTTAAAGTAAATGAATTCAAATACAATATATACAATCATGGAAACTTAACTTCTCAACAAGTGTACCACAAAAAGTATTCTTCTTTCTTTACATTGATATAATATACTAATACTACTTATAAGAAAATAAAAAATCAAACATAGTGGATTTTATTCAAACTAACATGTGTACCACCAAAAATATTCTTCTTTCTCTACCTTGATATAATATTAGCACAACCACTCAAAAAAACAGTGGTTGATGAATGCCGAAAGACGTGGACAGAAAATGAAATGCACAGCTAAAAAATGAAATGTACAACCAGAAAATGAGAAGTTTAATTATTTAAACGTGGCAATCATATAGTGCTACAGTAATTTCTTAATATGATTAGGTAAATATTAAAAGGTAAATAGGTTAACGGATGCATTCAAAAATACAAGGAAGTTATGAAAAGGAAATCACATTCATTGATTTGGGAGGACGACTAAGAATATGCCAGCATCTTTAATTGTTAGCCACCAGATTAGAATTTTAGATTAAAAGGTGATTAATTGTGCTCATTATCAATAGATGTACGCCTTTCAACATAATTACTAATACTACCTATAAAAAAATAAAAAATCAAACATGGTGGATTTTATTAAAACTAACACTTGGTTATCTCGTTTTATATATTCAATTTTATTTGATGTTAACCTACAAATTTTTAATTTTAAAGTGTCACGGAATTTAAGATGGATATGCTACAAAATGAAAGTACAGGACTTTTGTTTGAATAGTGGATGACATTGATATTACATGCCATCTTTCTTGTGGCTTTTTCTCTTTCACGAATACATTGGGGTCCATATATTTCATGGACATAGCCTTTTCCATCCATAACACTATAATTTCTTATTGCACTTTTATTTTGTTGTTCATTTAAGTATATAGATGTATATAGATATTGTGAACTAACTCCACCATAAAGAATTTTTGAATGGAGGTGGAAATGGAGTTGAACCAGTTTTTGAATACATAATGATAGGTGGGAAATGCATTTTTTTTAATGAAGTTGAATCAATGGTATTGGTTCTTTGGGACTGGGTTTGATAATAGCGTGACTTGTTTGGAGTTTCTTAACTATTTCTAGTAGGTTCTTCTAAGGAGTTATTGGGTAGAGCCTTTCTCCCTTTGTCTCTAGTTTTCTTTGGAGCCATATGACCTCGTCCATCCTTGAGGCTTACTCGAATGTGACTAATTTACTATCTACCTTGGCGGGGTTAATATTTCATTAATTTTTGTTGTTTTTGGATTTATGTTTTTTGTATCGGGGCTTGCTTCTACACCTAAGTTCTTCCACATTCTATACTTGGTAACTGGACCGACCATATATCTTCTTAGTGGAGTCTAGGTGTCTTATTATCTGACGATGACACATCTTTCACCTCTTGAAAAGAATGTCAGTGCACTTATGGGCTCTTCTGACGAGGAATGTTGGCAGTCGGAAGGTCTTAATTCCTCTGAGCTCTCCAAAGGAAGGTTTATTATTTCACCTTCGCCACCTCTTCTTGGTGTTACACCTTCTACTATTCCTATTATCTTATCCCATGACTCATGGATTTTACCCAGAAATCCTTATCCTGCTTATAACGTTCCAGCGTATACTATGGAATCTGCCACCTTTGTTGGAACTGGTTTTACTCCAAAGAGAGGCAAGAGTCTGTCGAGAGCTCAACGCAAGGTTCGTATACAGGGTTCAGACGTCAAATTAGAAGAAACTTGTCGGATGGTACTTTGGAGTTTAGTCGGCCGAGTATCATATCATTACTTGGCACAGGAACCTCTTCAGGCTTGGATGGAGAAATATTGGGCTCCTACTTTAGGTTATTCGTCGGAGGTTTTGTATCTTGTGAAGGGTTGGTTGGGGTTTATATGCCGAACTCTCGAGGATACCACCCTTTTAATGGCTTCCCGTTGGGTTTTTGGAGGTAGTAGCATAATGCTTAAGAGGTGGCAGGTTGCTTTTGATCCAACGACTCATTATTTCCCATAGAGGCACCTATGGGTACTCTTGTCTGGTTTACCTATTCATCTATGGAATGAAGGCGCTCTCAAAGCCATTGGTGACTCATTGGGTACGTTCATTACAGTAGACCACCAATCTCTAAGGGCCTCGACCAGGAAGTTTGGTAAAATATTAGTGGAGATTGGCATTCATGGAGGTTCACCAAAGGTTCTTGAGGTTGAATGACGTGGTCGTAGGTTACTTCAATGACTAGACTATATGGGAATTCCTTTATGTTGTAGTCCATGTTGTTGTACTGGACACCTTCATCGGGACTATAATGGGTCAGTGATTGCTAAGGATGCGGACAATTTTCAAAGTGTTTGGAACGTGCCAGACTGCTCCCCTGCTATAGATATTTTTCGTTCTGGAAATCTGCATTATCCGCCAGAGATAGACAACCAGCTTGAGCCATTGGATATGCTTTCAAGTAAGATAAAATCTCTCTGCCCCACCCTTTATGATTCATTAACTTCTTGGGAGCGAGAGGCTTTGGATTCTTCGGGCTGGCTTAAGCGAAGGACTTCCAAGGAACCTTTACCTAGTGAGGTCGATAATCCTTATCGGCTCTAGTGACAAAAGAGTGTGCTAGCAAAGAGCCAAACGTATTGACATAGTCAAAGACTGCCTTAACTACTACTTCCTCTCTAGATTTGCCTTTTACCCATCTCCCAGTTTCGGTTCCTCATCTAGTATCTTCTCCTAATGGATTAGAACAGAGTCAGGTGAACATCACCTCCTCCCCACTTTTTTCCATGTCGGATGCGACTGTTGGGATTCTTGGTTGTAGGGAATCTGAGGAAAATGATTCCTCTCTATCAGATGTACTTGTTTCTTTTCTACCTTTCATTCATGATCATAAGTCAATTGTTCCTTTACCAGTCTACCTGTGTAATTATTTCTTTGATGATTACATTGGTGGGGGGAAGCCCAGTACTTATGTTTCTCAAGTGGAAGGGATAGGGAAGGAGTTTACATGGTCAAGAGGTTTGGGCATCGAACATTCTCCTATCAAGATTCGTAGCTCTCGGAAAAAGCTAGCAGGTGTGACCAATCAAGCCTGCGATAATGATTATTCTGCCACTGAATGTGGGGCACTTAGAGCAATGAAGGCCCTAACAAGCGCTAAATAATGATCCTTCTTTATTTGAATATCAAAGGGGTAGGGGGAACCCTTAAAGAAATCTCTTTTCATCGCCTTTTGGATCGATTCCATCCAGAGATTATTTTTTTATAGAAGACTTTAGTTCATGAACAAAAAGCTAGGGATTTTATGAACACTTTCTGTCCTTCTTGGGTTTCTTGTGTTGTTAATTCTCTTGGTACCTCTGGTGGATTATTAGTTACTTGGGATCCTAATATTTTTTATTTGAATCCACATCTCACCTGCAGTGGCATTCTGGTGACAGGAAAAGTAATTGCTAGCCAAAAGTAGCTTTCACTACTTAATGTATATGGTCTGTGCTAGGATAGGTGAGCCTTTTGGGATTTGGTGGTTGATAGTGGTCTACTATCTCTTGATAATTTGATCCTAGCAGGAGATATTAATATTATTCTTTCATTAGATGAGGTTTGGGGAGGATCTAATTCTCCTGGTTCTTTGACAGATTATTACAAGTTTCTGTTGTAGTCAAAAAATTTAGTGTATTTACGACCAGATAAGGTGGTTCCAACCTAGCGCAATGGTCGTCTAGGGGAACATGTTATTTCAAAGAGATTGGACAAATGCATAATCTTTGAAGTTTTATTATCTTCGAGTGGCCTTTATCGTTCTTGGGTGGAGTATCCCTTCATATCTGATCATGCCCCTATAATTTTACAGCTGGAAATTTCTCTGAAGTATAGAGTGTATCCCTTTAAACTCAATCCCCTTTGGTTGATAGACGAGGATTATAAAGATATTGTACATCAGGTTTGGAAGGATCCTAAATTCAATTCAGAATTGGGCAGCCAACAAAGACTTTTTTGGAAGCTAAAAGAACTAAAAAGACAGACTAAATTGTGGGTGAAGCATAGAGACGGGATATTACAACATTGCATGGAATTTTTAGAATCACATATAAGAGATAACTTTATGAGTTTTGTGGATGAATAATATCAATTGGATAAAGAAACTCTTCTTGGAAAATTAGAGATGGAAAGGAACAAGCTACTTTGAGATAACAAAGAAAAATGGCGCCAGCGAAGTAGGGTGATCTGGGTTAAAAGTGGTGATCGAAATACAATTTTTTTTCACCACTTTGTTAACCATAGACGGATTCACAAGAATATTTGGGAGATAATTGATGAAGATGAACAAGGGCACTCAGGACAAACAACAATTAAGGATGAGGTTTCTCATTACTTCAAAAAAAAATTCAAATCCCGTTCTACTGCCTTCACTAATGAACAGGTACAAGTAACAAGTCTTTTCTCCATGATGGTAAATGATGAAGAGGCAAGTTCTCTTTATGAACCAGTCACTTTAGAAGAAATCAAAGATGTCTTAATATTGTTCAAAAAAGACAAGAGTCCAGGCCCCGATGGTTGGACGGTGGAATTCTTTACATATTATTTTGATTTGGTTGGCGAAGACCTCGTACAAATGATTGAGGAGTCTAGGAAAAGTGGGTCTATAACAGGAAGCTTAAACTCTACCTTCCTCGCCCTAATTCCAAAAGAAAATAAACCAACAACTTTTGGGGACTTTAGGCCTATTTCCTTATGCAATCTGTGCTATAAACTGATTTCCAAAATCATCGCCAACTGGATCAACCCTATTCTGTCTAGAACTCTCTTAGAAGAAGAGTTAGGATTTTTTAAAGGAAGGAGGATACATGAAGCTATCGGTACAACTCATGAATGCCTCCATAGTATAACAAAAAAGAAAACAAAATATTTGATTCTCAAGTTAGATTTGTGCAAAGTATATGACTGTATAGATTGGGATCTTCTCAGGATTATTTTAATTCAAGTGGGTTTTGGAATTCAAATGACAAAGTGGATTGTGAGTTGTGTTACTTCTCCTACTTATGTTGTTTTAATCAATGGTGAAACTACATATTTCTTTTGGAGTGGATGTGGTGTGCGTCAGGGTTGTCCACTATATTCGTTATTATTCATCATGGTAATGGAAGGATTTAGTCTCTTATTAAAAAAGATCAAAGAGGAGAACAAGATCTTTGGTATTAAAGTCTCTAGAATGATTAACATACTTTATTTATTCTTCGTGGACGATGTTTTAATCATAAAAAAGGTAAATTTACAAGAGTGGTTGTAAATTGATAAACTTATAGTTTTATTTTGTAAAGCCTCGGGTCTTCAAGTAAATGTTACAAAAACAACAATGTTTTTTTAAGGTTTACCAGAATTGGATCTTACTCCTTACAGATCCTTTCTACCTTACACTTTTTCATCCATGGAAACAGGTTTCAAATACTTGGGATATCATCTAAAGACTGGTGCGCAACGGGCGATGGATTGGAACTAGTTACTAATCAAAATGGAGAAAAAGATTGGCCTCTGGTACAATAAGTGGTTTTCTTTGGGAGGTCGCTATATTCTGCTCAAGTCAATCCTGGAGAGTCAACCTATTTATTGGATGTCTTATTCCGCGCACAGTTCTTAAATAGATCCACAAATTAATGTTCAATTTCCTGTGAAATGGAAACAACGAATCCAATCACTACCACCTTTGCAGATGGGATGTTTTATCTAGACCTAAATCTTGTGGCGGTTGGGGATTTCAAAACTTATTTAATTTAAATACAACACTGAATGCCAACACTCTCTGACATGTTCTTAATCGAGAAGGCATTTGGAATAATATTGTCAAGGATAAATATTTTCAAAATACAACCATCATCAATTGGTTCAGATCAGTCTCCTTCAAACATAACTTAGCCTCTAGGATTTGGAATAGCCTTTTAAAGTCAGTCCATCTCATTACTCACTGGCTTAGCTAGGTGTCGGGATCTAGCCACCTTATCTATTTAGGTAGATATCATATCTTGGGATTGGGAGACATATCCCTTCTATATCCTGATCTTATTCAACATCTATAGAGGAAAAAAAATACAGTATTAGCACAAGCAAAGGATCATAACGCTTCTCACGACTTTATTGGAAACTGGATCGGGAGCGCAAACCTAAAATTGAATGGATTGTTGGCAGATGAATGGGACCTTTTTCGTAAAGCACTTATATGAGTTGGAGCTACTATCAGGGACACTCTAGATCAACTATTGTGGACATGAGGTAACTCATCCGAAATTCTTTCTGTTAAAAATGCTTATTTGGCTCCTTTTTCTACTTTTAATCTTTTGATTCTGGATAGTTGGAGGCATAAGATTTGGAAATGGCATCTTCAGCTTACGATCAAACTTTTCATCTGGTTGGCGATGGATCAATTTTTTTTAACTTGGGACATATTACAGAAAAAAGGTTGGGAAGGCCCAAGCCTATGTATCTTGTGTAAAAGCAATTTAGAGGTTATCAATCATCTATTTCTTGATTGTATGTTTACAAATAAGATTTGGGAAAGAATAAAAATTACTCAAAAGATAAAAAGGAAATGGGAAGGTAAGTCACTTTCTGACTGTTTTAATATTTGGATTAAAGATAAAACTGTCTCTCCAACTCTTGTAGCTATAATCTGTTGGTTTATTTGGAACGAAAGGAACAAAGCTATTTTCAAGAATGTTTTCCCTTCATTTCATTCTGTGGTTATTAAGATCTTGGGACTCTACAAGAATCAACCATCGACACAAAAATTTGCCCCTATAAGAGAATGTTTGGTCACACAATCAGATGGATTTTCTATCGCCTTTTTTGAAGGGGCAGAACAGAGTGATAAAAAAAGTCTGTGGAGCAGAGGGGGTTATTAAAACTTTCGACTCTTTCGTATATAGATTGCATCTAAACAGTGGTGAAGGAACAAATACAAAGGCAGATCTCTTGGGAATATGGGCCACTCTTACAGTAGTTATTCATCTATCCCTCCCAAAACTCCAAGCTATGGGTGATGCCAGGGTGATTATAGATTGGCTCAACGATAGAGGAAAGCTTCAGGCATGTGCTATTGAAGGATGGAAGCTTAGAAATAAAGAACTTATAAAATAAAATTCAGGCTACTAGCTTCCACCACATCTTTAGAGACTTCAATAAAGAGGCAAACCATCTTTCAAAACAAGCACTTCATGAGCCTGAGGGCAGAATATCTTATTATTTATGGGAACCTAGAGGTGCAAGTGTAATATCCCCAAGGATGAGCCCAATTATATTATGTATTGTAAACATGTTTTATAGACTGGTGAGTCGAGTTATAATAAGATAGGAGGCTTATTTGGTGATTAGGCTAGAGAGCCTAGGTGTTAAAGGCCAAGAGCCTGATTTTGTATATGTAATTATGCAGATCATTAATAAAATATAAACATCGTTGCATGCAGACCGACCACGAAGAAAGAGTGATGGGGGACTAAGCTTCCACAAGGTTGGGTAAGGGAGGAGGCTAAGTGTGTGGGCCTAGGGGCTAAGCTAGGGGGCTTACGTCTAAAGGGAATAATAATTTTTTATTATTTTTTGAAGGCTAAGGTGGACATGTTGAGTGTGGTCCTAAGTTTTTGTAAAGGGAACGTATGCTAAATGGAGTGCATGCAGCTCTAGGAAGACAGGTGTCGACCTAGGCACATGCAGTTAAAGCTGAAGAAGTCAGCCATGTGGGGGGTTCGCTCTCTCATTCTTTCATCCTCCGCCTGAGTTCATGGGGATCTGGGGCATCTGAATCATTTTGCCTCCGCGTCTACCTCTGCATACCCGCACACAGTGAAGGAAAACCTAACGAAAAGATTGTTCGTTTTCCATTCTCCCATCCTCCGTCTGAACCCAATGCGAACCTGTGGACTGAGTCGCATCTTCTGTAAAGCCTGAGCATCCTGTATTTGTCTATGTCGTGTGTGGCATAACTGTTGGTTGTTGTGGCCATGCAGTTCCCTGACTGAGTGTGGTTTGTTTCCTTCTATTTCCCTGAGTTGTATTGACCAGTGTCTATTGTCCTCACCTTGCAGGAATTGAGTTGAAACTGGTTGAAGAGGCAGGTTGTCGGGCTTGTGAAAAGCTCTCTCCAGGTGAGAGAGTTTGTTGGGAAGTGGTTTTCTCCCAGAGAGAGTCCATCACCAGCTATGAAGCTTTGAGAATTCCTGATCCGACCTGTTGCCGAGACCCTGAGAGGGAGGTGAAGCAGTCGATGGACTATGTGACAGTGAAGGTGTATACTCCTGGGTGGAATAGGAATGTGGGGAATGAGAGTCTGTGAGTAGTGGGTGCAAGAAGGTTCCTAGAAAGAATCCTTCCAGTTGCACTGTGCAGTTTCCTGTAATCTCAGCCTATTCTAGGATTCCCTTACCCTGGGTGGAGCTTAGTCCTAGCTCGAGGGTGACCCACTGCTGAGTGTGATGAGCAACGTGGTCTATGGCTGGGAGGTTCGTGGAAGGTCTGGATGTAGTTGGTGGTGTTACTCCAGTTGAAAATATAAGTATCAGTCTATGATTAATTTATATTTTATGCATGTATGTGATGCTTGAATGTTATCATGTATTTCGTTGCATATATGAAATACTGTTAATTCCATTGATTCTATATGGTAGTAGTAATTATGTGATTATTGTGATTAAGTGTTTTAATTTGATTAAAATGCATGTTATATATATATAAGTGTATATTCCACAGTGGTAGCATTACCCGATCTCTGTGTTGACCGAGGATGTTACAGTTTGGTATCAGAGCTAAGTGAAGCATCTGGGTAGTGGCATTGCCCGACACGTTGGTGGCTGGGGACGTTACAAATTGGTATCAGAGCATGGTTTCTGTAATGTCCCCAAGGCCGAGCCTTTTATAAACCTGATGTATGAAATGAATTGTACATATGTGTTATAGGATGGTGAGCCGAGTTCCTATAAGTTGTAGGCTTATGTGTTTGTTAGACCAGGGAGCCTAAGTGTTGAAGGCCAGGAGCCTGCTGTTGTACTTGTATGTATGCAAAATATTTAATAAAATATAAACACCACCAGGTGCAGACTGACCATGATGAATGAGTGAAGGGGGACTGAGCGTCCACATAGTGGGCAAGGAACTAGGGGCTGGAAGGTGGGAAAGGGGCTGAGTGATGAGCCTAGGGGCTAAGCCTAGGGGGCTTAGGCCTGGAATAATATTTTAATATTATTTCCAAAAAGAGCCATGTGCATATTATTTTATCCTAACTTCCTGGCAAGGGAGGGAACGTGCAAAGGGGATGCACGCTGTGGAACGCATGCAGTTCCAAGGGTGACAAGTGTCAGCCTTGGTGAATGCAAATAAAAGAGACGAAGTAAGCCGTGAGGGGGGGTTCTCATCCATTCGATCCGTCTGTCCTGAGGGGGATCAAGGGAAGCCAGTCTGCAAGAGACCCTCGCGTAATCCTGATATAGAAAAGAAAGCCGGTGTTGTCCTGAAGAATCTGTGTACAACCCCATCCAGTGAAGTCTGTGTCTGACTCTGAGAAATCCCGTGTGCGAATTCCCTAAACAGGAAGCCTATGTTGGACTCGAGTGGAAGGATCCTTGTTTGTTGAGAAAAAGCTGAGTTAGCCTGTGTGTAGAACCTTGTTCCGAAATCAACATCGTGAGATCATCCTGTGTCTATTGAACCGATTTGGGGAAGCCTGTGTCTGTGTTTCCCATGGGTTGTTGTGGTCACGCAGTACTGGACTGCGTGAGGCTTGTTGGCCTGTGAGCGACTCCTCCAGGTGAGAGAGTGCGCAGAGGGAGAAGAGAACTCCTGGAAGGGACCCTGTAGCTGTCATAGAGCCCAGAGACTTCTGGTCCGGTCTGTTCCTGTAACCCAAGGTAAGGGAGACTGGAAGCCGAAGGACTGTCTAGGTGACAGAGAAGGTGCACTCTCCTGGGGTGGAACAGGCATGTGGGGAAAGAGGGTATGTGGGCAGTGAGCGTGGGAGATTCCTGGGAGAGATTTCTTCCTGGTGGTTGTGTATGTGCTATCTTCCCTGTAACCTCAGCCTAGCCTAGGATTCCTTGCCTTGGGGTGGAGTTCGGTCCCAGCTTGGGGGTGACCTACTGTTGAGTTGATGAACAGTGTGGTCTAAGGCTGGGAGGTTCGTGGAAGGCCTGCATTTGGTTGGTGATTTCTACAGCTGTTAAAAGATAAGTATATTGAATTATGCTTTAATCATGTTGAGCATGACTGCGTTGTTTATGTATCATGTTTTCCGCTATGTAAATGAATTAATGATGAATGCTATGGCTTGTTTAATTATAGCAGTACCCATATATTTTACTCTGAGTTTTAAGTGTGTTTAATTGTGTTAAATGCATTTGCTTATAAAACCCGGTATGAATTCTGTAAATTCCATGTAAAGAACGGTAAATGAGAGGTTTGGAAACCTGGGTAGTGAAAGGGTACACTACAAATTGGTATCAGAGCTAAGGTTTCGACACTGAGCCTAGATGGGCTAGTGGAGCAGTCTTTGGACTGAGAATGCAAGGGGAAATTGAGTCGGGAGGACCATTTTCGAACCCTGGTTTGCTCCGAAGTGTCAAGGAGATACTTGATGAGTTTTTAAGCTCAGGAGGTTTAGCGGTGCTGTGAAACCGCAGCTGGTATGGTCTATGGCCACGGGAAGACAGGTCTTTACACCAATGGTGTTAGAACTGTAGGATCTGTTCGGGAGGGAAGGCAAACCCTTGTAACCGTCAGATCTGGAGAATGTGCACAAGGTTTAAAGCCTTTGGATATTGCACAGGGGATTGGAAAATCGCGATACGCGAAATCCCGATTTGGTTAAGAACGGTCTGAGCCATCAGCTCTCAGTCGAAAAACCCGACAGCCGTTGGATCCGTCGGGAGATGCCCGAAGGTTAAATCTTAGTATTTAGGGGTGAAAGCTTTGAATTAGCGAGAGAGAATCTGAGCCGTCAGATCTCAGTCAGAAAACCCGACAGCTGTAGGATCATTCGAGAGATGTCCGAGGGTTAAACCTTCAAGACTAGGGGTGAAAGTTACGAAATAGATCCAGACCGTCCGAAAAATGGAGGACATGTGTCGTGAAATTTTCCATTCCGGAAAATCAGAAATCGCGAAATCGGAGTCACGAAGGAGGTCGGGAATTTTCATGGAAAAAGCCCCGAAGTCCCGAGATTGAATCGGGATCATCCATTCGTTGTGGACGCGTGGCAATAATCCAGGCAATCGGGGAAAGTCCCGATAGACGAGTCATCCATCGGAAATCGGGATTCGAGAAATCAGGAATCGCGGAGACAAGGAGTCCATGCGTTGTGAAACTCTGAACCCTGAAACCCCGATGAGCGGTTTGATTACGGTCACAAGGTAGAGGTCACATGGACCTTGGCATAGCCAAGGGGGCTAAGGCAAAGGCGCATCGACAAATCGGGGATCGGGAGTTTGTGAGGACAGGAACTCATGTCGTCGGGGATCACGAAACCCCGATACCCGAAACCTCAATTGGGAACTGTGCCATGTGGACACGTGGAGTTGTACCGCGTGCCAAGGGGTCTGAGTGTTCATGAGAAGCTCAGGCGAGATAGCACTGTGGGTGCGCAAAGACTCTGCAGGAGCGCAAACGTCGAAATACTTTGAAAATTCGAGTGTAAGAACTCAGGAGAAGTCAACGTTTTTATACACGTGGTGAAGCTCAAGGTTCGGGAGCTCATTGGAGAAGGAAGCCAATACTGAGGCCTTGGATAAATCAAAGTTCTTCCAAGTGCAGGAAGAAGTGCAGAAACTTAGGAGAGTACAGTCGTCGTCAGATCGGGAGAAATTGCACAGAGTTTAAGCCTCTGAAGAAGCGTAGAGAAGGAGAACAGATCTGAGCCATTGGATCTGAGAAGAAACCCCGACAGTCGTCGGATCTGTAGGAAGCCGCACGGAGGTTAAGCCTTCGTTAAGGAGGAGAGAAGTCCCGACAATGACGTAAGCATTGTGGGACCACCAGAGTCAGAGTGGAGGACAGGTGTCCGTCATTCTTCAGGACAACACTGGACTGCGTGAAGCTTGTTGGCCTGTGAGCGACTCCTCCAGGTGAGAGAGTGCGCAGAGGGAGAAGAGAACTCTTGGAAGGGACCCTGTAGCTGTCATAGAGCCCAGAGACTTCCGGTCCGATCTGTTCCTGTAACCCAAGGTAAGGGAGACTGGCAGCCGAAGGACTGTCTAGGTGACAGAGAAGGTGCACTCTCCTGGGGTGGAACAGGCATGTGGGGAAACAGGGTCTGTGGGCAGTCAGCGTGGGAGATTCCTGGGAGAGCTTTCTTCCTGGTGGTTGTGTATGTGATATCTTCCCTATAACCTCAGCTTAGCCTAGGATTCCTTGCCTTGGGGTGGAGCTCGGTCCCAGCTCGGGGGTGACCTACTGTTGAGTTGATGAACAGTGTGGTCTAAGGCTGGGAGGTTCGTGGAAGGCCTGCACTTGGTTGGTGATTTCTACAGCTGTTAAAAGATAAGTATATTGAATTATGATTTAATCATGTTGAGCATGACTACGTTGTTTATGTATCATGTTTTCCGCTGTGTAAATGAATTAATGATGAATGCTATGGCTTGTTTAATTATAGCAGTACCCATATATTTTACTCTGAGTTTTAAGTGTGTTTAATTGTGTTAAATGCATTTGCTTATAAAACCCAGTATGAATTATGTAAATTCCATGTACAGAACGGTAACTGAGAAGTTTGGAAACCTGGGTAGTGAAAGGGTACACTACAAATCCCTTCTCTGGATGCATCACACTCTAGTACAAATGACAGGGTGAAGTTTGGTAGTGCCAACATTGGACAAGTGCCCATGACTTCCTTCATGTGATCAAAGGATTCCTATGATTTCTCGGTCCATATGAAGGCCCCATGCTTGGTAAGATCTGTCAGCGATGCTCCAAGCTAATAAAAACCCCAAACGAACTGCCTGTAATAGTTGCACAGCCCGAAGAAGCTCCTCAATTCTGTCATGTTATTGGGCATCGACCAATCCAGAATGGCCCTGATCTTCTCTTTTTGTACCTGTACCCCCTTTTTACTGATGATGTGGCCTAAGTAAAGAAACTTTGTCATACCGAACTCGCACTTGGACTCTTTGGTATATAATGACCGTGCCTCCATGATGCTCAATACCTCATCCAGGTGCCTCATATGCTCTTGCCATGACCGGCTATAGATCAAGATGTCATTGAAGAAAACCAAGACTAATTTCCTTAACTGATCCCTGAATATATGGTTCATGCAATACTGGAATGTAGTGGGTGCATTGGTTAGCCCAAATGGCATAACCAGGAACTCGAAGTGTCCAAAATGACACCGAAATGTGGTATTCTCTATGTCCTACTCTCGGATGCTGATTTGATGATATCCAGAGCATAGATCAATTTTTGAGAAGAAAATTGCCCCATGCAGTTCATCCATCAACTCGTTAATGCATGGGATAGGGTATTAGTTCTTGATGGTTTTCTTGTTCAAGGCTTGGTAATCAATGCACATCCTCATGGGGCCACCCTTCTTCAAAACTAAGACAGCTGAAGAAGCAAATGGGTTGTTGCTCAGTCTAATGTGTCCCATCGCCAGCAATTCCTTGATTTCCCTCTCTATCTCATCCTTGAACCTCCTAGGATGACGATAGGGGGGTGTGATCATAGGTTTGGCCCCCTCCTCCAACTCAATGGTGCGCTCAAACCCCCTGTTAAGTGGTCTCCCTGGTGGAATTTCCTCAAAGACCTGTTGATGTTGTCCCAATAAATTCTTGATCTCTGTATGGTATTGTTGTCGACCTTCTGAATCCTTCTGAGTAGTGATCAAGCATTCTGTGGCATATGCTACCTCCCCATGTCTAAATATCCTCTCCATCCTCTTGGCTGAAATTGTCCTGGGTGCTCTTGTCGACATACCTCTTAGAACAACCTTCTTCCCATCCCGATCTCTAAATCCCATTTCCAAGGTTTGGTAGTTGGTAGTGATTTTTCCCAAGGTAATCATCCACTGAACTCCTAACACCACATCTGTGTCCGATAGGTCAACCACCTAAAATGTGTCTCTCACTGTGTAGTTGCCTAACTTCATCTCTAATTTTGTAACTCTGTCTAGACACTCCACTGTGTGGCCATCTGCTACCACAACATCAAACCCCTCAAACTCCTCTGTGTAAAGTGCTCGTCTCGATACTAGTGAAGCGTCGATGAAGTTGTGGGTGGCCCCACCATCTATCTGGGCGATTTCCTATTGCCCCTGGATAATCCCTCTGATAAAGAGGGTATCATACCTGGGAACACCAGAAAGGGTCGCTATGACACCTCCCTTTGTTGGTTTCTTCCTGTTAGAATGTTATGGAGGTTGTGGGACTACTAGAGGATGGGCTCCTGCCAGTGTCAGTGGTCTACGGGGAGGCTGCTCCTCTGTTGGTGTTGACTCCTCCTCTGAACTAGTGGATCCACTGTCATGGTCCTCCTCCTCACTGTCCACATTGTCTGTTACTACCTCAATATAATGAATCTATCCCTTTCCCATGCACATGTGGCTTGGGACCCAAGGATCTCTATAGCTGAAGCAAATCTTTTTCCTCATAAGCTCTCGCCTAGTCTCATCATACAACTTCTCCTTGCCCTTCCATTCTCTATGGAATGGCTTCCTGTCTCGATCCCTCTAGGGAACAAATGGTTTGGAGAAAGTTTTAGTCTTTAGCACTGAGTCTACCAGATCTCGAGTGCGAAGGATGGCATCCTGCAAAGTGGGAGGCCTATATGCCTTCACCCATCCTTTCAAAGGCTTTGTGATTCCTTCTGTGAATAGCATGATTATCCTGGGCTCTAATATATCTATCACTACCACGACTACCCACTGAAACTCTATGATGAATTCCTCTATTGTGCCAATTTGTCTCAACTAGGCTAGATCCCTGAAGTGTATCTCAGGATCCTTCCTGTCAAACCTGTCCATGAGCCTATCTGTAAACTCCCTATAGGAGATGATGCAACTGTGACCCAATGTCACCAGTCCATGGTACCACCACTCGTGTGCCTCACCCTCCAAGTGTAAGGTCACAAAATTGATGGCTTCTGTCTCCGTCATCTGGTTGAGCTTGTAATACGTGTCTAGCTTCTGTACCCAAGCTCTGGCGGTGTATTTGTACGATCCGTCGAAAGAAGGGATGGTGAGTTTCCCAAATTTTTGAATGAAATCGAGGTTATTCCCCTACTGTTGTTGTGGTCCTCCCCTCTGCGACTCTCTTGGGCGGTTCCTGAGTCTGAGTCCACAGTACTCGACTAAGGTCATGTCCTGATGGAAGTCATGACCCAATGCTGCGTACTCCCTCCTATACTATGCAATGTCATCAGCATGAGTGGGTGGCCTATGTGGTATCAGTGGTGGTGCTGCTACCGGGGGTGCCCTCTGGAAACTAGGAAACAAGGGTCTGGGAATCCTACTCCCAGAGGTGTATGTGCAAGAGGGTGACTGGGGTCTACTACCTGCTCCCGAGTTCCCCTGTGTTGCATGTGGGACTTGTGTATCTAGGGTGCCCACTCTAGCCAATCTATCAACCACCTGTGCCAAGGACTAAGACATGGTCCATTGACTAGCTAACATATCATTGATAACTTGCATGAAAACTACCTCTGGATCTACGGCGGCCTTGCCACTTCCCTCTGGTCGCTCATATCTATCTCCTAGCATCCTCTCTGCCTCGCGCTTAGCCTCATGCTCTACCCTTCTCTCTGCTTCTCTGTGTGCCTCTTTCTCTTCCTCTGAGCTAGGAGGAAAAGGGGGAAAATTAGGCTTATGCCTTCTTTCCTGATGCCTATTGTAAGTGACATATTCGTCACCTACGTGTTCACAGCCCTCTGGGTCCTCTGCTGCACTCATTGTCTTTAGTCACAGGCTGGCAGGACTAAAGCTCTGATACCATTGTAATGTTCTTGACTTGGCTAGTCTAGGAAAAACTGCTAATGTGTGTGTAGGATCAAAGGTTTATAGCATATAAATGATCATACAAATAATAAACGCGACAAAGGATTGCAAAGTTTGTATTATGATATCTCTGTGGATTACAAAATGGCTGAATGTGGTTGAATAGCTGACAATACTCGACTAGATCAACATACAAAGCATCTTATCCGAAATATAAATAAACAACTGTGATTGAATAAAATAACAACACTCGGCTAGATCAAAAGACAAAAGGATCTTAGTCGAAATACAAATAAGCAACTAAAAGATAATACCCGGAATATTGGAACACTGCAGAATCAATGAAGAATGATGGAAGACCTGGATGATCTTCTCGGTGACTAGGGTGTGTCTTTCAACACCGAAATCAACCAACTAGTGTCTTCCTCCTGGAATACACTGAACTATCTCTCCTGAGATGCACCTCTTCTCCTCAATGACAAGTCATAATCTGCATAATGATGAATTAGGTCGCTAACCTTTCCTTTATAGATTTCCAAAACCCTAAATCATGCTAAAACCCTAATTCGTTGTTGATTTCCAAAACCCTAAATCATGCTGAAACCCTAATTCGTTGTTGACTTCCAAAACCCTAAATCACCGTTGAAACCCTAATTCACTGTTGACTTCTATTTTTAGCTCATAATGACTTAAAAGCGCTTTTAACCCTTTTCAGCTCAATGTCACTTTCTGAATATAACACCTGTGACTGGAGTGACCTCTAGTAACCTTGTTTACCCCTCTTTGGCTCTGGCTATAGTCTAACAGGGCGGTTTAGACCATTAAGCCTCCTCTTTTGGAGCTCCTATTTGGAAAGGGACATTACACAATCTCCCAAATGAATTATCGCTCCCCTTTGTGGACCTAGTCGTCCAAACAAACCCATGTGCTCGTCAATCATCATGCCCCTTGGGACCGGCGTGCCTAACCTTGGTGCACCCCTCTTGTCAGCGTACCCCAATATCTTGGTCACTTCATACTTGGGAAATCCCCTTGGCACATCCTCATGCCCAAGGAATCCACTTGCCCAACTTGGGTGCTGGAGAAAACCCAAGTTTCGTCTCCTTGAGGACTTGGGTGAAGGTCTCCACACCCATCTAGTTGAATGCCTTACATCCCCCCCACCTCAAATCATTATCAACCTCATAAACATCCACAAAATCTACAATATCCAAGTCTTCACCTGAACTGAGGCCTTTGTTGAAACTAAATCTGCTAGAAATCCCAAGTTTCGTGCCAATTGAAAACCCCAAATTCTACCCAAGTGGAAACCTCAAGTTTCCCTATGAAGTGGTGATTCAAAAAATCTTAGATGTTGATAATTTTAAATAGACATAATCATCTACTTGATCTTTGAAATAAAATGATCGCTTGACGGTTTTGCAATTTACATGTGAAATACTTATCTAGCCAATTCCACTTTAATGATAAATGATTTGCAAATAAATGAACTTGAAATGAACAACAATCATATTATCACAAACAAAAGTTGGAGGAAACGGAGTTCAACCAAATTGGGCTACCTCTCCGGGTCCACTTCCAATAGAGACTTCTATTATTAATGCTCAAATGTTTCTGTTTTACAATGACTTTTTCACATGTTTCTCAAATGCAAAAGCGGATTACACTGTTGAGTTCTTGGCAAAAAATCATAAAAGCATGTTATAAAATACTTGAAATTCCGTCAAGGTGATCCCCAACACACTTTATGGTGTAGCCTTGTACCCTTCGTACTCTTGGCATGCTTTATGAGATTAAAATATTTGCATAAATGATGTTTGTTATTCCTTTGGGTGTGTTCCATTAAATAGGTTGCCCCTCTTAACAAAATCTTGAAATTTGTGGAATAATTAAATACAAGTTGGTTGGTTGGTTTATTAACTATGTTCCATATTTTATGTCACTCTTTAACTATAATTAGAGTCTAGTTACTAACCAACTAAAGTTGATGGATAGTTGGTTAGTGGAGGTTATACATGTCATGCTATATTTGGCAGGTCAAAGGTTCCATTCCCATAGATTGCTATATTCCATGGACCTTTTTGTTATTTGTTATATATATACTATATATAATGTATGTTAAGCCTCCTCTATGCTATGGTGTAGGTCTTCCATTCCCATAAATTGCCATATTCCTTAGACCTTTTTGTTATTTTTATATATATACTATATATAATGTATGTTAAGCCTCCTCTATGCTATGGTGTAGGTCATATGGTTATGTAACATAACCCAGGGCCAAGGGTCAAGGGATTAGGCCCTCAGCATTGGGTAATCATTTTTAATTTTTGAGACATTTTAAATTAATAACATCAAAACCATGTTTTTTTGCTTTGTATTAAATTGTCATATGATTAGTAAATACAAAAAATTTAATACAAAATAACCCATTCCATTTTTTTTTAATATGTTATGTTAAATCTAGAGTTTGTTTGAGTTTTTTCTTTCTTCTTTTAAATTTTAATCTATTAATAAGTTTTTTTATTAAAAAATAAATACCATTTTTTCTAAATATGTTATGTTAAATCTATAGTTTATTTGAGTTTTTTCTTTTTTTTTAAATTTTAATTTATTAATAAGTTTTCTTATTAAAAAACAAATAATTTTTTTTTATGTATTTATAGAAAGGAAACTTAAAATATCTAAAAGCTAGGTAAAAACTACAACTAATCTAACTATACTTTTATTCAAACAAGTGACAACATTAGTAAAAATTTGTTATGAATGAACACTAATGGAGTTTCTCTCTTTTACATTTTTATATAGAGATTTATTTGGTGAAACTGATCTAATCTAGATTTGGATAATTGTTATTTTCATTTAAATTTCATTCTTTGTAATGAAGGAGAATCAAATGTCTACACATCAACTCATGAACTTGGATATTATTCTTGGTTCCTTTAGTGTGGTAAATCTTTTCCATTTTGACAGATTTTTTTATAGAATCATTCCTTGTTGGCCTTAAAATTATCTGTTTCTCTTTATTTTTAAATTTTGTATCTTATGAGTGATTCTACTTTTTATTTATATAATTTTTTTCATTATTACAGTTTCAATCTATATGATTTTTTTTTTTTTAAGATTTTGAAAACATTTTCCAACTAGAGCATGAAAAGTGAAGGATCTATTGTTTTCGTATTCCATTTGAGACAACCTTTTGGAACAACTTACCATAAAGTGTTCTAAATTATGATAGATCTTAAACTTAATGTATTGTTTTCATACTCTAAAAAGAAGAGTCAAGTCCCTGTAAAAAAGATAGGAAACCAAGTTTGCATAATGACTTTTTGAAGTTTACATAATGTTTCATTAACAGAATGAAAATTTCAGTAATGAGTAAAATGAACTAGTAAAATCAACAACAAAGGTTGAAAGATCTGTTTGCTGTTGCAAACAACATAGGAGACTTCCAATTCATAGCCAAAAAAAGCTCTATTACTATGCCTGTTTAGGCTTGCACATCAACAAAAACGAATTTCTTAAATGGGATAGCCTAAAGGTTTTGGGATCCATGAACGACCATAAATACGGAAACATGAATAGTTAGAATTGAGATTTGTCTTCATCATCAAAGTGAAAATAATTCAAGGCAGTCTTTGCTGAAATCCTCCTTGCCGGATTACACCGCAGCATTTTCTGGAAGCCATGATTAAGTTTTTCATTATATAATATGATAAATCCCATGGGTTTGACAAATAAGGATGAAGATACAGTGAGAAGATGGAGCCCATTGAGCGATAGATTTGTAACTGCGGAAGTGAGGTTTATAGGTTTCCATTGAGGATATTCATGCCAGGCACATAGAAATTTTATTTCCTCTCCTTCCAACGATGAATGCAATTCAATTCAATTCATATTTTGTTTGTGTGATTGAAAAAGTTTGTGCTTAAACGCGGTTTTTAAACCACGTTGTAACCATACCTGAATATATGATGCAGGTGTCTTATTTGTGAATTCCCAGGGAAAGCTGGTCGTCTACTAACCATTTCAGCTAAAAATATCGAGGCAAAAAGTTGGATATCAGTTCCCTGACTTACGAGAAAGGATGGGAATAATTATAAGAGTGAGATAATGAAAACAAAAATGTAGATAAAAACATTCTTCTTAACAGAAAAGAGTGCAATAATTATAAGAGTTAGATAATAAAAAAAAATGTAGATGAAAAAAATGTTCTGATTATTTCTTGTCATAATGCCATACTCGGCAAAAATGCATCCAACGGATTAAATGTCAATATGAGTGGATTAATGGATGGATCCCACCAACACCTCTGGAGCAATCTGCAAACATACAAATCAGAGCCTAAATCAATAACAAAAAACTAAAGGTTGATATATATATATGAAATGAAGCGTTCTTCTTTATATAATGACAAAATTTAAGGCACAAAAAGAACTCTCCCAAATCCCAAATGTCGAACAAACATTAAGTGATCCTTTACTTTTGTACACAAACAGATTCTGTGGTTTTGAATCTCTAAAGAAAAAAAAATCGATTGAAGATTACTACCAGGAAAGCCATTATTGTCAAGTTTACCAGTCACGAGTCATGTTTAACCCTCCCAACCCTAAGTGTTTTCTTATTCAGTTTTATAAATGAATTGGATGAGAATTGCGTCGTTTATTTATTAATTTTATTCCACTGGGCATGTTCAATTAATATAGATGAGTGTTCAATTCATAGAGATGGGATTTTGACAGGAGCTTTATGACAGAGGACGGTGATCCGTATGGAGATACGAAGTTACAAATGTTTAACTTAAAATTCATTATTCATTCCAAGTCCTCCGGGGCATAATCATTAAAGTTCTGCAAATTTTTATGGGCATAGGACAAAGACCGGTTGGAATAATGTAGAAATTAGGATACTTAGTTAAGATTTACGTAACTAAGTGATTGTGGGTTGTTGTGTGCTTGTCCAAATTAGGGTTTGCTGGTGGTTTCAGATCCACCTTTGTAGGAGGTCAGTTCAGGTTTTTTGTGCTATTTAAATGTAATGGTTGGCTTCAGTAATGCAATCAAGTGAGCTCTGCTCACAGTTTGGTTCTGCCTCTGATAATTAATTTGGTATCAGAGTCGAGAAGGAGAGGGTGGATCATGAGGAGGCGGATAGTGAGGAAGTCGATCGCTCCATTAGTGTTTCGCGAGATCGCGTCTGAGGAGGATTCGAGCCATCGCATCTAAGCGCTGTGATATTCGCTGGAGGATTCGAAAATTGTTGTTCGCTGGAGGAGCGTCGCGAAAGGCAGATCGCTGCTGTTGGAGATATGAAATCTGTAGCACTAAAACGGAACTGAACAGTTCCTGAAGAATCTTCTCATCGTTGCCATGGATAACAAATTTGAAGGCCTTTCTAAAATCCCAGGATCGTGCAAATCTCATATCTGCGTGGAGATTCAATCCTGTGTATGCGTGTCGCATAGGAGGAACCAACAATCATCGTGTGTGGAGAAGTGATTTCTGTGAGAGAAGTGTTGTTTAGAATCCCATGAAGGAGGATTCATTGCCATCTGTTGCTATAGTGGAGAAAATCGTCGTGAGTAGAGAAGAGAATCACATACAGAGAAGGGCCATGAGCAATGAAGGCGACCTGTAGGTGTGCTGCGATATGGGAGATTGCACATAGTCGAACCCTTGGCCTCGTTGGGCACGTCTAGGAGGATATTTAATTTGGTGGTGCTGTTCGAACATTTGGTGTGGATATTGGAGGACACCGACCCCACTGTCGTATTGAATGCTTTGTCGTATCTATTTATTGAATGCCAAATACAACAATCCTAATAGCACTGCACTGTCCAATGATAAGGTGGAGCTTGAATTAATACTGTCGAAGGCTGCGAACCCAAACAGAACGGTTATAATCACGTCGTTGAACAGAGCATGGGCGCAGAATAATAGCATGCTCGATTTGTTCTTGCAGAGTTTCCGAGTGGGCAACGGAACTGTAAAAGAAATATTCTGGATTTGCGTCGGCTAATAGCAGAGTATGGACTTATTTTAGTGCTGCTGGAGTTTTGCGGTTATTCCAGAAGATTAGCACTTGCACACAGAACATAGAGACCCGACTAGAGGAGAAAGATTTGGTGGTGGTAGCAAAGGTAATTTCTGAGTTTTTTTTAAAGAATTTAAAAATGGCAAATTCTGTAATTGATTCATACCTAAATGAATCAAATAAATTAGATGGATCCAATTATGTAAATTGGAAATTTAAGATGCAAACAGTGCTGGAAGCATCCGGGGTTTGGACTATTGTTTTGGGAGATGAGGCAAAGCCTGCTACTGCTGCCCAATATTGGGAGAAGAGAGAAAACAAAGCCAAAGTTTTCCTCAGAATGTCTGTAAAAGACAACATAATTCCGCATATAAGAGATTGCAAAAAATCTAAGGAGACGTGGGACATCTTGAAAGGTTTGTACCAAACTGCTAATACAAACCGAGTTTTGTTTTTAAAAATAAAATTGCTCTCAATCAAAATGGAGGAAAATGAAAATGTTACTAATTTCATTTCAAGAATCAAAGATTTAAAAGATAAACTGGGTGACATAGGAGAAAAGGTCTCACCCACTAATCTAGTAATTGTCACATTAAATGGCATGCTAGAAGACTGCCAAATGTTCATAACAGGTATTGCAGCCCGAGAGAAAGCTCTGACATTTGAAGAACTTGCAGGTATTCTTCTACAAGAGGAGGAATGTAGAATCCATCTCACCGGAAAGCCTCCACATTCAGATTCAACATTGATGGCAAAGGGTAAAGGAAAGCCTTGTGAACGCCACAAAGGAAAGCATTGGGAATGCAACAAAGGAAGCAAACCTCAACATGCAAAAGAACATAAAGGTATGACATCTCCTTGGTCTCATACAAATCAGAGAAAGAGTGATACATTTTTTAATTGTGGAAAAGCTGGACATCATGCTAAGGATTGTTGGTATAAGCATAAACATGAGAACAAATATAGAAATTCAAGGCAGAATAGTAATTTTGCTGAAAGGGGTGATAATGGTAATGATGAATTCCACAAATTATTTATATCAGATGCTGCTTTGTCAGCTGAGACAAATGATGTGCATGCATGGTATGTAGATTCTGGTGCATCGATCCACATGTCTTGTAATAGAAACTAGTTTGACAGTTATTGTGAGACTAATGATGGTCCTAACATTTATCTTGGTGATGAACGGTCACATCAAATCAAAGGTTATGGGGATATCTCTGTTACATTACCAAATGGTAGTGTTAAACAAATACATAATGTAATGCATGTACCTGGTATAAAGAAAAAATTAATTTCTGTTTCCACCATAGCAGATCAAGACATGAAGGTAGATTTTGTAAAAACACATTGTCTTGTGAAGGATGTAAAAGACCATTATAAAGTAGTTGCTACAGGAGTCAGAGTTGGAGGGTTATACAAGCTCTATGTGACGATGAAAGGACATCAAGCCTTGGCTTCAACAATGATGCCAACAGAGGTATTGTGGCATCAAAGGTATGGACACCTAAACTATAATGATTTGTTGCTTCTTCAGAAACAAGGCATGGTGGAAGGACTTCCACTATTAAAGAATGAACATAGTGCATGTGATGGGTGTGCTTTGGGAAAGCAACAGAGAGAAGAGTTTCATTCTCATGAAGATAGAAGAAAGAGAGATATACTTGAACTTGTGCACACAAATGTCTGTGGTCCCATGCAGACAAGGTCTATTGGAGGAGCATATTATTTCCTTATTTTCATTGATGATTGTACTAAATACACATGGGTGTATTTCATGAGAAAGAAAAGTGATGTTGATTTTAAAAATTTGGTTGAAAAGAAAACTGGCAGGTACATCAAAATTCTCAGATCAAATGAAGGGGGAGAGTACAGATCTGGGGCTTTCGTCAAATACTGCAAAGAAAATGGAATTCTACAATAGTTCATGGTACCGCACACTCCTCAGCAAAATGGAGTGGCAGAAAGGAAAAACAGAACCTTGGTTGAATGTGCACGAAGTATGCTTCAAGGTAAAAATCTCACTAATGGTTTTTGGGCTGAAGCTATTAGAACAATTGTTTATCTGAAAAATAGAAGTCCTACTAAAAGCTTAGATCATAAAACTCCATTTGAAGCCTTTTATGGTTATAAGCCTGTTGTGAATCATCTGAGAATATTTGGCAGTAAAGATTTTGCTCACATTCCGAAAGAGGATAGGAGAAAGCTTGATGCAAAATCCATCAAGTGTATTTTTCTTGGTTACTATGATGAGCATAAAGCATATAAGATGTTTGATCCTAAAATGCATAAAGTCTTTCTAAGCAGAGATGTATTATTTCATGAAGATACAGGTTATAAAGTAGATAGTCATAGTGAATGGCACATTCCTCATGACTATATTGTAGAAGATGTAGATGTAACACATGTATAGAAAGAGGATCAAGAGGAGGAACAGGAATAGGTACAGGGTCAAGATCAAGAAAAGGATGAATGAACTACACCTTAAAGTAGAAGAAGAGATGCCAGCACCAAGACTCCAAGGAGGACATCTTATCAGATTCATACACCTATCAGGTATAAAGATTATGCTTTGATGACTCAAGTAATGAACACTATAGAACTTGCAAATTATCAACAAGCTAAAGAACAAAAAGTTTGGATGGATGCAATGAAAGAAGAATATGATTCAATAATGAAGAATGAAACATGGGAATTAACAAAGTTGCCTGAAAACAAAGTTCCAATTGGATGCAAATGGTTGTTTAAATCCAAATTTAATGTTGATGGTAGCATAGACAAACATAAAGCAAGATTGGTTGCAAAAGAGTATTCACAAAAAGAGGCAATTGATTATGTAGATACTTTTGCACCTGTAGCTAAGTTAAACACCATTAGATTGATGATTGCATTAGCTACAAAACATAAATGGAACCTCAATCAGTTAGATGTGAAGTCTGCTTTTCTGAATGGAGAATTAAAGGAGGAAGTATATCTTGTACAACCTGAAGGATTTGTTAAACAGGGACAAGAACATTTGGTATGCAAATTGAAAAAGGCTCTATATGGATTAAAACAGGCACCCAGGTCATGGTATGACAAGATAGACAATTTCTTTCTGCAAAAAGGATTTGTGAAGAGTAAGAATGATCCAAATCTCTATATTAAGAAAGATGAAAAAGAACATATTGTTTTGATTTCTCTCTATGTTGATGATCTAATCATAACAGGAAATGCTTCTAAGCTAATTGATGAAATCAAAAAGCAGTTATCACAGGTCTTTGAAATGAAGGATCTTGGAGAACTACATTATTGTCTAGGTCTTGAAGTATGGAAAGAAAATGGTGTGACATTGGTTACACAAAGAAAATATACCAGGGAATTGCTTTAGAGATTTGATATGAATGGATGTAAGGTGATGTCTACTCCATTAGAACAGAATGTTAAGCTCTGTAGTGATGATGAGACAAAAGAATTGGATGGAACTCTGTATCAACAACTGGTGGGAAGTCTGAATTATCTCACCACAACCAGGCCAGATATTTCCTACTCAGTTAGCATCCTTAGTCAGTTCATGGCTAAGCCGCATGAGAGTCACTAGAAAGCAGCAAAAAGAGTCCTTCGTTATTTGAAAGGAACTATTGATTTTGGTATTAAATATACTGATGAATTTGATGTTACGTTGGTAGGATATTCTGATTCTGACTGGGCTGGAAATCTTAGTGACAGAAAATCAACCACAAGTTATGCCTTTAGAATTGGTTCAGGGGTCGTATCATGGAGCAGTAAGAAACAACCAATTGTTTCTTTGTCTACAACTGAAGCCGAGTACAAAGCCTTGTGTAGTACTACATGTGAAGTTGTCTGGATGAGGAGAATTCTTGAAGACATGGGAGAAGAACAAAAGGCACCCACAGTTATCAATTGTGATAATCAAAGCTCAA
>ML781520.1:601311-622168 GCA_009831015.1 Picea engelmannii | reverse complement strand
AACTAAGTGATTGTGGGTTGTTGTGTGCTTGTCCAAATTAGGGTTTGCTGGTGGTTTCAGATCCACCTTTGTAGGAGGTCAGTTCAGGTTTTATGTGCTATTTAAATGTAATGGTTGGCTTCAGTAATGCAATCAAGTGAGATCTGCTCACAGTTTGGTTCTACCTCTGATAATTAATTAGACCATTTTTGGAAGTGTAATTATGTGATGCATTGCAATTGTTAGGAAATTATCACTGGATTTTTTCAACTTGTTCATTCTCAAGTATGGAAACTATTCTTAACTATGCATGTGAATAAATTTATTGAAACATGGAAATTATTCTTAATTATGGATGTGAATATATTTATTGAATGCAATGTTGCCAAAATTTATGTTAAATATTTGATATTTCCATGATGATAAAATTTTAATTGTTAATATGTATTTTTGAAGATCAACTTGTACTCGATCTAAAACCAGTGGTTGAAGCAAGTGTCTAAAGGACATTAGAAGAGAGAGAAATTTTTTGAAGCTTGAGACTAAAAGACATATGAAAAGGAAAGCTTGCACTTGAGACCAGGTAAAATAAAATAGAAGTTTAGAGTATGCATTTCATATGTCATTGAAGTGAAGGGTGTCGATGCATAAACCAAACGACACAATGTGATACTAAACTAGGGTATCGATGCAGAAGATGTCATACAAATGGTGGCCCGCACACAATGTGATACTAAACCAAACGAAAACAACGACATGTTCTCCTAGAAAAAGGGAATATAAACAAAGAAAGAGAGAAAGGTAGTTACGCTTCAACACTCCAGTCCTCTCACAACATCAATTACAAAACACTTTGGCATAATCAACGATGTAATGTACACATTTATGAATACTGTGTGCAGTAACTAAGGTGCACGCAACCCTAAAGACAGAGGATATAGCGTGCAATAACTAAGTGCGCGCAATATTAAGGTCAATGAATCTTTGTGTATAAAATATGCATTATAGGCTGGTGAGCTAGTATTATAAGTCAAAATGCTTATGTTTTGGTATTAGGCCGGTGAGCTAGTATTATAAGTCAGAATGCTTATGTTTTGGTATTAGGCTGAAATGCCTAGATGTCAAGGGCCAATGCGCCTACTTTGTACATGACTCATGATTAATATAAAATACATCACTGTGCGCAAACCAAGCATGATAAAAGAGATGGGGGACTGAACTTCACTAGTTAGGGAAAGGGACGGCCAAAAGTCAAGGGAATATTATATTAATATTACAGAACATAAAGTATGGATAATTTTATCCAAAGTTCTAAATTTGGGGACAAGTGGACAAAAGTAACTTCCGATATGACAAGTCTCAAGTTGGGGACATGCATTCATATCGTGGGGAAACTTAGCTCAGGGGGGATTATTGAGGAGAGAGACCTTACGAACGAAAAACAGAGAGGGGGGGAAACGTCGGACTGACCATCATTTTTGACAGAGAGTTCACAGTGATTCCAAAAACACACTCAGTTATCCAGTCAATGATTCCATGACCATTTCACTCATACATTTCGTTATCCTTGAGACAACCGTTCCACCTTTCGGAAACCTGTTTCCCCATCCCTTTTGTTTGTTGTACCTGATTAGCTTGGAGCGAGATTGAAGAAGCGGGTTGTCAGGGTCGTGAGCAGTTCTCTGGGAAAGAGAATTGTTGGGGATTGATTTCTGTTGGTGCTAAACTGTAGCTACAACACTATGAGACTTCTGGTTTGGCCTGTTGTTGAAGCCCTGGAAGGGAAGTGGGGCAACCGAGGGACTGTTGAGCAGAGAAGCGGCACACTTCCTTGGGTGTGACAGGCATGTGGGGCATGAGAGGCTGTAGGCTGTTAATTGAGTGAGCACCTGAGACAGAGTCTTTCCTATTTTCCATTAGCCTTATCCTAGATAGGAATCCCTTTACCCTGGGTGGAGTTCAATCCCAGCTCGGGGGTGATTCACTGTTGAGAGTGATGAATAGTGTAATCTATGGCTGGGAGGTTCATGGATGGTCTGTAAGCAGTTGGTGACAACCTTTCTAAGATAAGTACCAATTGTATGATATATGGATATGCTATTTTTTTATTTACATGCCCATGTTACGATTTTATCATATATGTGACTATGAATGCTTGTGTGCTTATGGGTAATTTTTTGTAAATGATGCATATCGGTAATTATTGTTATTTGTAATATAAAATTCATGTTACAGATAGTAATTGTTTGTTTATGTTAGATGTAAAGCTTCCGCGAGCGTGTTGTATGTATATGTTTTAGTTGCATGTAGTCTAAAGAGTAAATTTAGGTGACATTTCTTAGTTGATTATTGGGTATGCTACTGTATGTTCCGCAGTATGGGAACGAAAGATGTTCCCTAGAGTAGCATGTCCTGGCCTGATAGTTGGGAATTTTACCGACTGGCGTCATAGCATGAGTGGTTTCTTTGGAGTGGCGTACCCCGGCCTCAGGATGCTCAAGGGGGTCGTTACAGTGTGGTATCAAAGCCTCAGTTTAACAATGATCTTGGATGGACCAGAAGGGTGCAATCGAAGTGAATATTCACAGAAAAGTAACTTCAAAGTGACCATAATTAGAGTCATAGGGTGTCCTTGGAAAAGGTTGGCGTACTGGTGTGCGTGGTAAATTTGGCACCGCACGGGAAACCGTGGTGTGCCAGTGTGCACGGTAAATTGTGGCGTCGTGCAGAATATTATTATGTGTAGATGCATGCTCTGAAATTAGCCTTGTGTAGTAAGCACACACGTAGTAAGGTGCACATGGGGTGCGCAAGTATTGCTTAACGCAGAGGAGTTTTGTTGGTACGCGCATAAGTACGAGTATAAGTTGTTTTGCAACAATGTATTCAGTAGTGTGCATATTATTTGAGCGTGAAGGAATATGTTAAACTTGACATGGTGCATGCATAGGACAAAAATGCATGTAGAATATCGATGCGCAGTATCAAAACTGTGCGTAGTGGATATTGGCGCATAAAGCCAAAATAGTGTGCGTAAGTAGTTGGTACAATGAAGAAGAAACACACAGTAGATTTAGGTGTGCAGAGAAGCATTTACCTTGTAATATTGTTATGCACGATAATATAAATGAATAGGTCAAGTTAATGCGTGCGAAGTCGCTTGGAAGGCGAGGAGTCTGAGTTTAAATTGCATAATAATAAAAGAAAAATAAACACATAACCACATTGAAGCATTAATTAAAAAGAATTCCGAATTTTGATTTCTTCCGATTTAGACAGATGAAAATAAAATATAAGATTACAAAAAAAAAATTATAAAAGAAAACAAGGGTCATAACATCACCAAATAGAAATTGTAATAAAACAATCTAAAATCTATTTCTATATTTATATAATCATATTAATCACAAAATTACAAAAGGGTGATGACAACAGTTAGCTTATTGTAAAAAGGGTCGTTGAAGAATAGGCCCATCATCTCTTGTACTCTTTAACTCCGCTACCGGCTGTTCAAAATTTGTCGAGACATGTTATCTTAGTTGAAGACTTACTTCAGCTTAGCAATCTCCGCCTTTAAAGAGGAGTCTAACCAGACCAATTGATTTTCTCCAACACTTTCGAATGATTTAATCGTAGATTCCTCCTTCTTATGCCGCTTACTCCTTTTCTTCTTAGTGGCTGGCCTGTTGATGACTAAATCCTTTATAGTGGGATTTAACCTGACTTCCAATCGCGAGTCTATAACCGGCTCTGTGTGGAACTTAGTTGCTAGAAGGTGCACAAGAACCCTTTCCTCCTTATTTGCAGGAAAGCCTAGCATGTTGCTCGAATAACCAGTCTCAGTCGACTTAGCTTTGTCCATGTATCTCATATTAGGGATACCGAAATGCGTCTTTATAGAGAGAAGGAAGTCGAGTAGCTTGAATATTACTATGGTTATGGATACGCAGATATATTCATACTTGGGGAGTGGTAATTATCGAACTCCATTTATGAAGCGCAGACAGATTACGTACAAGAGCGTTGGGTTGCCATGCTCGGCCAATCCATTTCGAATGATTAGATTTTGAGTTCATTACATGGTGGCGTTCCGCTGACGTCACATGGCTGCGAAGTACTGAACGAATGGAGCAGGGTGATCAAACTAGTCGTCACCTGCTCCATGAGTGGTGGATTTGACATGTTGAGACATGTGATACCGCGTCTTGGTGAAAGTGGTTTCGACAATACCACCTTCTTGCACAAGTGTATCTCGGAAGACACTGCGCGTCAGCACTCCTGAGACTTGGGTCTTATCTAGAATTGTCGTGGTGATAACACCAGGAAAACGGGAGTGATAATGTTGATGTGTATGTTGAATCGAAATGGTGCATATTCTCATGAACTGCTGATTGGTTAGTATGATTAGTTTCAATAGTTGCACGTTTTGCAGAATTAACAACAACTCAGTTAGGACATACCAATGCAGAGTCCATAGGAATGGAAGAGGCACAGGAGAATTACAGTCATCTAGAGAAGAGCAGAGAGATGGATGTCCATTTGGGAATGGAAGGAACGAACTCCAACGGACATGGAGAAGAAAGGAATGAAGATATGAATATGGCTGAGACCATTAAGAATTTGCAGAAGGATGTCCAAATCCATAAAGTTGATAATGAAAGGCTTATGAAAGACAAAGAGCAGCAGGATGACTTCAACATGAAGCTATTGGAAGGTTTGAATAGAATAGAGAAGAAATTGGTTAAGGAGAGTAACTCAAGTAGATATGAGAGTCACAAATATTCAGAGGAGAAGGGAGAAGTAAAAAGTGCTAGTAGACATCACCATCATCCCCATAGACATTACCGTAAGAGAGTAGGCAACAAATCAATTCTATCCCCTGTAAGAAGGTATAAGAGATCTGGGATGGATGAGCTACGAGGAGAAATGAACAAAATCAAACCTCCTACATTTGATGGTGAGCACAAGAAGGATGAATATGTCGAAACATGGTTGCTAGGCATGAGGAAGTATTTTCAATTGCATAATTATTCTTCTTATGCTGAAGGTAGAATCACTATCTATCAACTCAAAGGAAAGGCATCCATGTGGTGGGATCAACTTGTGCAGGTAAAACACATTGTAGAGAAAAGTGTTACTTGGAGAGAATTCAAGAAGTATTTTGAGAAGAAATACTTGACCAAGAGATACTATGACAATAAAATGAAAGAGTTATTTGAACTTAAGCTTGGAAGTACAACCATAGATGAATATGAGAGAAGGTTTCTGGAACTATTGAAGTATGTCTCTTTCATTAAGGATGAGATAGTTAATATTCAATGGTACTTAAGTGGATTGCGATTGTTCATCAATGACAAAATATAGTATGATGATCCCAAGACATTAGAAGAAACCATAAGAAGAGCTAAATGCTTATATGACCAGCAAAAAGAAAGACCAGCCTTCCAAAAGGCTTGGGAAGACAATAAGAAATTCAAGATGGATCAGAGGAAGAAGGGAGCTAAGCCACCATTCTTCAAAAATAATCCACAATGGCAGCAAACGCATAAGGAAACCAGAGTGATTGACACAGGGAGTCAAGGGACAAGACAACCACCTATGCAATCTTGGGGTTGTAAAGGAGACCATAGGTTCATAGGTTGTCCTCACAGAGGCAAAAAAGGCAGGATTGTTCACAATGTACAATGAGTTGAGACACTGGAGGACATGGGCAGAAATGTGCCAAGGATTTATGCAGCCCTGGACAACAAGAAAGCAGAGTATCAATCCCACATGATTGAAGTGGAAGGTATGATCAACAACCAAACCCTTGCTATTTTAATTGAATCAGGAGCTATCCATAGTTATATAGACCCAAAGATGGTGGAAAGTTTGCATTTACCAAGAAGCAAGCATGGGAAATCCTGGTTGGTGCAACTAGCTACAGGAGCCAGGAGAAAAGTTAATGAGATGGTTAAGTCTTGCCTCATAGACATGAATGGACTAAATACCAGGGCAGATTTGAACATCTTACCCTTAGGTTCCTATGACTGTTTAATTGGGATGGATTGGTTGGAACCACATCATGCTCTATTGGATTTTCATAAGAAGGAATTCACTTTCTTGGATGAAGAAGGGAACCAAAGGAAAGTGCAGAGAATTCCTAGGGCAGTAACCATTAGAGAAATTTCAGCATTACAGCTGAAGAAATGTTATAGAAGAGGATGTCAAATATTTGCAGCTCATATGGAGGAGACACTTGAAGATAAGGTGCCAAATTTGGAGGATTATCCAGTCCTGAAAGAGTTTGAGGATGTATTCAAGGAAGTACCAGGACTACCCCCAAGGAGAGACATTGATTTCTCTATAGATTTGATGCCTGGAGCAGCGCCAATATCAAAGACTCCTTACAGGATGAGTACACCATAATTGAAAGAGCTGCAAATGCAGCTTGAAGAACTTCTGAAGAAGGGGTATATACGGCCAAGTGTATCACCTTGGGGTGCCCTAGTCTTGTTTGTGAAAAAATAAAGATGGAACGTTAAGATTGTGCATTGACTTCAGACAATTGAATAAATTTATTGTTAAGAACAAATATCCTCTACCAAGGATTGATGATCTCTTTGATCAATTGAAGGATGCAAGGATATTTTCAAAGATAGATCTCAGATCAGGATACCATCAGGTAATAATTAAAGAATAATATATTAGCAAGACCGCCTTCAAGACAAGGTATGGTCATTATGAGTTCACAGTGGTACCATTTGGATTGTCAAATTCACCAGTTGTTTTCATGTGCTTAATGAATGGTGTTTTCCGAGAGTATTTGGACAAGTTTGTCATTGTCTTTTTGGATGACATTCTTATATATTCCAAGTCAGAGGAAGAGCATGAACATCATTTGAGGATGGTGTTGCAAGTATTAAAGGAACATCAGTTGTATGTCAAATTGAGCAAGTGCTCATTTTATCAAAAAAAAATTCATTAATTGGGGGATATCATCTCAAAATATGGGATAGCAGTGGACCCTAAGAAGGTAGAAGCCATTAGAGAATGGTCAGCACCAAAGAATGTGACAGAGGTAAGACATTTCATGGGTCTTGCAAGTTACTACAGGAGATTCATTGGAGGATTCTCGAAGATAACACACCAAATCACTTCCTTGCAAAGGAAAGGTATGAATTTTTAGTGGACGACGAACTGTGAAAGGAGTTTCCAACATTTGAAACAATTATTGACAAGTGCTCCAATACTAAGGATTGCAGACCCAAATGAAGATTTCATTGTATGCATAGATGCATGTAATGAAGGACTGGGTGGAGTCCTCTATCAAAATGGATCCGTGATATGTTATGAATCAAGGAAGTTGAAGGAGCATGAAAGAAACTATGCCACTCACGATTTGGAGTTGGCATCCATAGTGTATGCCCTGAGGAAATGGAGACACTACCTCATGGGAAAGAGGTTTGAGCTAAGAACATACGACAATGGTTTGAAATATTTATTTGATCAGCCAAATCTAAATGCTAGACAAAGCATATGGATAGAATTTCTAAGAAAATATAACTTTGATATAAAGCATATCAAAGGGAAAGAAAATAAAGTGGTTGATGCACTCAGTAGGAGAGTGCATGAACCTCATGCTACAACCATCAGCATGTTTCAGACTGATATTAAAAGAAAAATTCTGGAGGCTACAAATACAGATCAACAGTATAGAGAATTGGTAGCAATGCTACAGCAAGGTAAGACACCACAAAAGATGGATATTTATAAGTTGGGAGTAGATGGAATACTGCTGCACAAGAACAAAATTTTTATACCAAATGTCCAGGACTTGAAACATATAATTTTGCATGAGATGCATAATGCTCCTTATGCAGGGCACCTTGGATATCAGAAAACTGTAACAGCGGTCAAGAGCCAATACTTTTGGCCAGGTATGAAGAGATAAATTGCATAATACATCGCTAGGTGTATGGAGTGCCAGAAAGTTAAAACAAAGCATAGACACCCAACAGGATTGCTGCAACCTTTGCCCATTCCTGAATGGAAGTGGGAAGTGGTGACAATGGATTTTATTACGGTATTTCCCAGAACAGGCAAGCTACATGATTCGATTATGGTAGTGGTGGACAAGCTTACAAAAGCTGCCCATTTTATTCCACTAAAAACTACTCACAAAGAAGCAAATGTTGCTGATATTTTCATGAAAGAAGTGGCACAATTGCACAGAATTCCTAAAATGATTGTATCTGATAGAGACCCAAAATTCACCTCGAATTTCTTGAAAGGATTGTTCAAAGGATTCAGAACGAATCTGAATTTTAGTACAACTTATCATCCCGAGTCTGATGGACAAACAAAAAGAGTGAACAGTGTGATAGAAGATATGTTGAGAATGTATGTGATGGATAAACCATCAAAATGGGAAGACTACCTACACTTGGTAGAATTCCCTTATAACAATGGGTATCAGGCATCATTGAAAATGAGCCCGTTTGAAGCACTTTATGGCAGAAGGTGCAATACTCCAGTAAGCTGGGATAATCCAACTGATAGAATAGTAGTTGGGCCAGAATTTCTCAAGGAGATGGAGGACTAAATGTTAAAAATTAAACAGAATTTGAAAGCTGCCCAAGACAAACAGAAAATTTATGCTGATAAAAACAGAATCCACAGAGAATTCAAAGTGGGTGATCATGTTTTCCTGAAAGTGAAAGCTAACAGGAGCTCCTTGAAGCTGGGAAGTTGCGCCAAGTTAGCAGCCATATTTTTTGGACCATTTGAAATCCTAGAGAGGATTGGTCCAGTTGCTTATATGATTGCATTGCCTGCATCTATGTCTATTCATAATGTCTTCCATGTATCATTGCTAAAGAAATATATACCTGATGCTAATCATGTTATTGAGGTGGAGCAAGAAGACGCTTTCCAAGTGCATCCGGTGCGCAACTTGGATCGAAAAATCAAACAACTCCGGAATCGAAGCATAGGGATTGTAAAGGTCCAATGGACCTGGTATAGACTTGAAGACGCTACTTGGGAGCACGAGGATGCAATGCCGTCAGAATACCCACATCTTTTTGAAGAATTTTGAGAATTTTGTTGTATATGGGTACATGATGCACTGAGGACAGTGCATAAATAAGGGGAGGGGATTGTAATATCCCTTGGTCGAACCCAAATGTAAATATAATCCAAGTATATTTAAGCTAGTGAGTTGTTTAGATATCATTTTTGTAATACACCTTTCATGGCATGGTGCACACATATACTGTGCAGTAAAGGGATGTAATGTACACATTTTTGAATACTGCGCACAGTAACTAGCAACCCTAAAGACAGAGGATATAGCGCACAGTAACTAAGTGCGCACAATATTAAGGTCAACGAACCTTTATGTACAAAATATGCATTATAGGTTGGTGAGCCAGTATTATAAGTCGGAATGCTTATGTTTTGGTATTAGGATGGAATGCCTAGATGTCAAGGGCCAATGTGCCTACTTTGTACATGACTCATGATTAATATAAAATACATCACTGCACGCAAACCGACCATGATAAAAGAGATGGGGGACTAAACTTCACTAGTTAGGGAAAGGGAGGGCCAAAAGTCAAGGGAATATTATATTAATATTCCAGAACATAAAGTATGGATAATTTTATCCTAAGTTCTAAAGTTGGGGACAAGTGGACAAAAGTAACTTCCGATGTGACAAGTGTCAAGTTGGGGACATGCATTCATATCGCGGGGAAACTTATCTCAGGGGGGATTATTTGGGAGAGAGACCTTATGAATGAAAAACGGAGAGAGGGGGGGAACCATCGGACTGACCATAATTTTTGACAAAGAGTTCACAGTGATTCCAAAAACACACTTAGTTATCCAGTCAATGACTCCATGACCATTTCACTCATACATTTTGTTATCCTTAAGAAAACCATTCCACCTTTCCGAAACCTATTTCCCCATCCCTTTTGGTTGGTGTACCTGGTTAGCTTGGAGCAAGATTGAAGAAGCAGGTTGTCAAGCCCTTGAGCAGTTCTTTGGGCAAGATAATTGTTGGGGATTGATTTCCGTTGGTGCTAAAATGTAGCTACAACGCTCTGAGACTTCCGGTCTAGCCTGTTGTTGAAGCCCTGGAAGGGAAGTGGGGCAACCGAGGGACTGTTAAGCAGAGAAGGGGCACACTTCCTTGGGTGGGATAGGTAAGTGGGGAATGAGAGGCTATAGGCTGTTAGTTGAGTGAGCACTTGAGACGAAGTCTTTCCTGTTGTCCATGAGCCTTAGCCTGGATAGGAATCCCTTTACCCTGGGTGGAGTTCAGTCCCAGCTCGGGGGTGATTCACTATTAAGAGTGATAAATAGTGTAATCTATGGCTGGGAGGTTCATGTACGGTCTGTAAGTAGTTGGTGAAAACCTTTCTAAGATAAGTACCAATTGTATGATATATGGATATGTTGTTTTGTTATTTACATGCCCATGTTACGATTTTATCATATATGTGACTATGAATGCTTGTATGCTTATGGGTAATTTTTTGTAAATGATGCATATCGGTAATTAATGTTATTTGTAATATAAAAGTCATGTTATAGATAGTAATTGTTTGTTTATGTTAGATGTAAAGCTTCCGCGAGTGTGTTGTATGTATATGTTTTAGTTGCATGCAATCTAAAGAGTAAATTTAGGTGGCATTGCTTAGTTGACTACTGGGTATGCTACTATATGTTCCGCAGTATGGGAACAAAAGATGTTCCCTAGAGTAGCATGTCCTGCCCTGATGGCTGGGAATGTTATCGACTGGCGTCAGAGCATGAGTGGTTGCTTTGGAGTGGCGTACCCCGACCTCGGGATGGTCGAGGGGGTCGTGACAAGAAGGACACACAACCAGATATGGAAGACCTAATCCATGCACTTCCTTCACGCGAGCGAGTGACAACTCTTCTTCCTCCATGTGAGTACGCGAGTGATCGAGAAAAAAAGGTACTGCTACTTTACTTAAATATTGAAATACCACTTTACTTAAATACTGAAATACCAAATGGTGACTCAATACAAAATTCTTACAAGGATACTTGCATGGACGACATATGGTGTCTTGATAGACGTTTTCGAAAACATAAGATACATAGGTGTAAACATAGGATACATAGGTGTCTCCATAGTAGTTTTGGAAAACTTAGGGCAAATAGAACACAAATATTTAATGCTACAAAGTAATGATAACATTACGACTAGCATTAATCCAACTGAAGTAATGTTATATAATAATTCCCTAAGTTTTAAAGAAATACCTCATGTTTTGTCTCAGTATGAGGCCAAATAAGGCCTCAAAATTGTCATTGGATCAAAACAATGTTGTGAGCGTTCTATTGGTGGCCAAAAAGTAATTTATGAAATATAAAACTAAAACTTAAGATTAAAATGTTTTATTTGTGTGCCAACCTAATAAGAGAACAAAGAATCGATTACTAATAAGTCCCTAAGCCCGAAGGGCAGGTACTAATAATTGAGTCTAGTGGGAAGCATTAATATCCAATGTGATTCTATATAATAGCGTTGTGATTTAGGGTCGTGTCGAGATTAGTTGTAATGTACAAATTAGTGCTAGTTGTCAAATTTTTTTACGTTTCTCTCCATTTCTCTATAGTGGGAACCATTAATATCCTCCTTTCTCTTCATTTCTACTTTTTCAAGTTGTCAAATATTTTATTTTTAAGGTGCTTTCAATTTTAGTATATACTTCATCTTTCCAAATATGGATGAGAGAGTTGGAGAGTCTTGTTGGGGTACATGCTCAACTACATATTTAGTGATATACTCATTTTTTTTCATTTTTTCTATTATTTAAATTTGTACAAAAGTAAATTTAAATTTAAATATAGTAATTTGTTTAAATTTATATCATAATTACAAAAATAGAAAAATAAATTAAATAAGAACTTTCATATATTTTAAAATAGTATTTTTTCATTTCATATACATAAATGATCTAATAAAAAATAAAAATAAAAACATTTATAACCTTAAACTTAATTACAATACTTATATACCATAAATTTGTTAATATTATGTTATTATATACTAACATAAACCCCATGGTATCAAGGAAAATATAAATAGATTCATTGATAGTAGATACAAATTGTATTTGGTGTTTTAGGTTAAAGAAGAGTTTTGTTACCTGGAACTCACGATGTCTGGTTCTAGGGTTCTGCAGCTGAACAGATAGCTAGAAAACCTTGTGTGCACGATCAAATAAACCGAAACACCTCGACGGAGTAGAGAGAACAGATGAAACACATAGCACGTCTGGTTCTAGGGTTTTGAGGGTCGAGCACGTTTCTGGCTCTGCGGGCTTTGCGACTAGGTTTCTCCATCCACAGAGCTTGGCCTCCATGGTGTAGTGTGAGAGTAAGGGTGTGCAGCCAAGGGTGGATTGAGTGATAGAGGGAGGCGACAACGGAGGATGCGGGCTCTACGTTGGTATGTTAATGCATCGGGTGGATGCATAAACCTCTTGCAGTGGCGACAACTACTCTATGGCGACGTTTAAAGTCTGAGGCGACTGGTCGGGGCTGAGTTTCAAGACAAATCCACGAATCTGCATTTGTCAGCTCTCTTTTATGTTTAGCGACAGAGTTTTTGTGGTGGAGGTGGTTATGGGATTTTGTTGCGGTCGGTTTCAAGTTTCCTTTCAGTTTTCTAGGCCCTCTTTCAAGGTCCTATGAGGGTGTGCATCTCTGTTTTAGCTTCTATCTAGCTTTTGTTGGGTTTTTTGCCCCGTTTTGTATCTCTTTTTACAGCCTTCATGTTGGTTTCCTTCTTCGATGACTTTCTGGGGATGTATGGTTTTTTATTATGAGCATGGTCATGACTTTTCCCTATCTGTTGATCGAGAGACCTCTATTGATGAAAGATTCATTGACAATTTCATCTCTTTTCATTGTCCTTTGTAACATCTCTTGTCTAGAGAACAAATTATATTTATAATATAATTGAGAAATTTTCCCGTTGGAAAAAAATGAAAATATAAATAGACATAGTTATAAAAAATACAAAAATTACATTTATAACCTTAATCTTAATTATAATACTTATATACCATAAATTTGATAATATTATGTTATTATATACTTACCGAGTGGGGACATCGAGTGAGGCCTAATAATATCTATAGAGGCAGCTAGTCTGGGGACTTGACCCGTGACTTCATGCATGTAATTTACAGGATTCAACTACTTAAGCTAACCACTGAACTTTGAAATTTGAAGAACATGGGATTGGGCTTTGATCCACTTATGTGTGCATAGATGAGGAGATCATTAATATAATATCTTTGGGTGCAACCACGCATTCAACCACTACCTCAAGGTGTCTCATGGTTCCCAGAAGGTCCTCATAAAAATTGAACCTTACTCACTAGTGAAAAGCTCCTCTTTTCTTAGCCAATGAATTCAACCCCTTTGAATAAATTATTTATAAATATTATTGAAACATTTTTCCATAATTTCATAGTTTATAATGCTAAATTAATATAATTTCATAGTTTACGATGCTAAATTAATGTTTTGTTTATAAATGTTATTGGAGCTTATCTTCATTTTTCCATAATTTCATAGTTTGCAATACTTTACATGAAAAGCATGGAAATTGATATTTAACATTATTTATGGGAAGAATATTTTGCATTATAGGTATATATGAGGCATTTGGCGTTATATATTTTTATTGGTATGTATGAGACATTTGGCATCATTTTCTCTTTGGAAATATGCTCCTTTAGGTGATATTGAGTGTGATATTAATTTTATAGTCTCTTTCTATCTTAAGGATATTTTATATTAAAGTTATTACATTGTATATTTAGTAGAAGTTTTGAGGATGTTTTATATTAAAGTTATTACATTGTATATTTAATAGAAGTTTTGCTATGAAATGTTTTTTGTGATACTTTTTCTTAAAGAGAACATCATTTTTATGAGTTAAATGTAAATTTTCATGATTTCACATTTTCCAATTTCCCAATATTTTAGGAGAGAATCATGTAAATTGATTTTTAAGGTTAGTTATGGGAAAAATGTTTCTCATTATGTACGAGACATTTGGCATCATCTTCTCTGTAGTAAACCTTTTGCAAAGTTGCTCTTTTAGATGATGTTGACTTGATGATGTTGACTTTGACTGGCATCATCTACTCTGTAGTAAACTTTTTGCAAAGATGCTCTTTTAGGTGAGTTGATTTTATTGTTTCTTTTTACTTTAAAGGTGTTTTATTTTAAAGTTGTTATATATATATATATATATAAACTGTTTCTTTTTTCAGTTTTTTTTAGCCTTTGTATGTTTTTGTTTTTTATGATGATGTCTAGGATGAGAGGTTAGTATTGATATAGATTTTTTTTTATGTGAATTTTAGTTTTACAATTTGGTGCCTATAGAATGGATAGGATTGGCAATTTGCTTTGTAATGGATCCTTGTTTTTGAGAAGGAAGATATAAAAAAATTATATGACTAATATAATTGAGTCAATTTTCTACTGGAAAAAAAAAGGTTCTTTATATTAAACTTGATATAATGCATATTTTGTGTATCTTTTGTTATAAGGTGGTTTTTAGTTCCTTTATTCTTAGAGAACAACTTTTAAATTTTTTTATGAGTCACGTGTTATGTTTTATTTAAAAGTCGTCCTAAGAGAGAAGTGAGAGGTTTCACAATTAAGGTAAAATCTAACTTAGATGCCTTTCTCTTCACCTTTAAGTATATTCATGTGCTCGTCTATATGATTTTTTCATCATATTTATTGTTAATATAAATAACATTTTGAAAAAAAAAATGTATTTGATGTTTCTAATAAGTGAAATGGTATATGGCCTTTGTTTTCTTTTGAACTTTTTTATGATGTTTCTTTAAAAATCAAGGTATCTGTATTAATATTCATCACACTATATTCATCACAATCAATGGAAATTATATCTTTTTAATCACAATATATCTAATACAAATACATAATTACCTAAAAAAATTGATACATATTGTTTTTTTTTAACCAAAACAAGTAAAGATTATATCAAAAGTGAGTTGTGATCAAAGCGGAGAGTGAGTTAATACATTAAAAAAGTATAGGTCCAAAGTTAACGTTATGAATTTCAAAGAGAAAAAATTATGCAGAGGGTCTCTCTAGAGCCCACCATTCTTTTACAATCTTCCTCAAAAAAGAAATTCCCCTAATACCATAAATTATAATAAATTTCCCTCGTATAAACTTAAACTTGCAAAGCATGAACCTTGATAAAAGCAAGGAATATCATTCATTGAGAACTTTCTATTATTTCTTAAGTTTTCTCTCTTGAAGCGAATTCATCAATTTCCATAGGCTTGATGACCTAGTGCATTATAGCTTCTTCAATGGCCACGTCTCTTGGAGATGCTATTAATGTATTGGGGCTTCTAGCATAATCAAATATAAACTAAACAAACATATTGTGCTCAGATACTAGCCTTTCAATTTTATAATTATGAATATCAATCCTTAGCTCTGAATCATAGATTTTAGGCTTCACTTTCTCCATCTAGTTTTAAACATTGGCTACCAATTGGGATATGATTGACTACAACTCCTCTAGATGGCAAGCTTAGCTCTAAATTAATCTACGAAATTCAACTATGTCACGGGCATTACCCCCACTGCAATGATTCCTACTCTCCATTGAAGGTAAAAACGAAAGTCCAATAAAAGGGTGCACCCAAACCATATAATTACTTCCCACAAGAATCCTTGACTAAACAACACTCAACCATAAACCATTCCACTTCCACAACACCAATACAGACCTAGTTTTCAGTGTCACCAAGGGAAAGTGAACACACCTTTTAGAATACCCTGAATCCGCACAAGTTATAAAGTGAATTGAAACCACAAACAAAACCTTTATCCCACTATCATTGAACAAGCTCAATCATTCCACCAGTAAAGTCCTAAAGCTAAATGGGTATGAGGAGGGATGGAGTGATTTAAATGCCTTTTAATGATGATGTAATTTAAATGTTGTCCATCAATTTAATGAGAATATTATTATCCCACTATCATTGAGCAAGCTCAATCATTCCACCAGTAAAGTCCTAAAGCTAAATGGGTATGAGGGGGATGGAGTGATTTAAATGCTTTTAATGATGATGTAATTTAAATGCCAGTGTCCATCAATTTAATGAGAATATTCATAATAGAGTTAATTAGGGAAATTTTCATGGAAAATAATGAAAAGCGATCCCCCATTTTCTTTAGAGTATTTGTATTTTAAAAACACTTTATATTAAAGTTGTTACATTGTATATATAGTAGAAGTTTCGCTATGAGGAGTTTTTTTGGGGTTCTTGATTCTCTCACTTTTTTTTTTTCTTAAAGAGAACATCCTTTTTATGAGTTAAATGTAAATTTTCATGATTTCACATTTTCCAATTTCCCAATAATATTATTTTAAGAGAATCATGTAAATTGATCTTTAACATTAGTTAGGGAAAGAATGCTTCTCATTGTATCTGACATTTCGTGTCATCTTCTATGCACTAAACTTTTTGAAAAGATTTTTTGAAAATACGGTGATGTTGACTTTGATGTTGATTTTATTGTTTTTTTTTTTTACTTTAAAGGTGCTTTATTTTAAAGTTGTTATATTGCATATTTAAATGTGATTTATATTAAAGTTGATATATTGATATTTTGTGTAACTTTTGTTATAAGATAAGGTAGCTTTTATTAGTTCCTAGTTCCATTATTATTGCATTTTGCTTTATTTTAAAGTTGTTATATTGCATATTTAAATGTGATTTATATTAAAGTTGATATATTGATATTTTGTGTAACTTTTTATTAGTTCCTAGTTCCATTATTATTGCATTTTGCTTTATTTTAAAGTTGTTATATTGCATATTTAAATGTGATTTATATTAAAGTTGATATATTGATATTTTGTGTAACTTTTGTTATAAGATAAGGTAGTTTTTATTAGTTCCTAGTTCCATTATTATTGCATTATGAGTTAAATGTAAATTTCCATGATTTCACATTTTCCAATTTCCCAATAATATTATTTTAAGAGAGAATCATGTAAATTGATCTTTAACATTAGTTAGGGAAATAATGCTTCTCATTGTATTTGACATTTCGTATCATCTTCTCTGCACTAAACTTTTTGAAAAGATCTTTTGAAAATATGGTGATGTTGATTTTATTGTTTTTTTTTTTTTTTTTACTTTAAAGGTGCTTTATTTTAAATTATTTTAAAGTTGTTATATTGCATATTTAAATGTGATTTATATTAAAGTTGATATATTGATATTTTGTATAACTTTTATTATAAGATAAGGTAGTTTTTATTAGTTCCTAGTTCCATTATTATTGCAGAACAAGTTTTTAACTTTCTTATGAATTAGATGTTATGATTTATTTAAAAGTCATCCTAAGGAGAGAAGTGAGAGGTTGCACAATTAAGGTACAATCTAACTTAGATGCCTTTCTCTTCACCTTAAGTATATTTATGTGCCTTTTTATATTATTTTTTCATCATATTTATTATTAATATAAATAATATTTTGAAAAAAAAATTGTATTTGGTATTCCTAATACATAAAATGGTAGACGGGCTTTGTTTCTTTTGAACTTTTTTATGATGTTTTTTTAGAAATCAAGGTATCTATACTAATATTCATCACAATCGATGGAAATTATATCTTTTTAATCAAAATATATCCAATACAAATACATAATTACCTAAAATAAATTGATATATATTGTTTTGTTTTAAAGATTATATAAAAAGTGAATTGTGATCGACGCAGAGAGTGAGTTAATACATTAAAAGAGTATAGGTCCAAATTTATGAAGTTCAAAGAGAAAAAATTATGCAAAGGGTCTCTCTAGAGCCCACCATGCTTTTACAGTCTTCATCAAAAAATAAATTTCCCTAGTGCCATAAATTATAATAAATTTCCCTCATTTAAACTTAAACTTGCAAAGCATGAACCTTGATAAAAGAAAGGAATAACATCCATTGAAAACTTTCTACTGGTTCTGAGTTTTCTCCCTTGAAAGGACTTCATCAATTTCCATAGGCTTGATGACCTAGTGCATTGTAGCTTCTTCAATGGCCATGTCTCCTGGAGATGCTATTAATGTATTGGGGCTTCTAGTAGAATCAAATATAATCTAAATAAACATATTGTGCTCAGATACTAGCCTTTCAATTTAAGAATTAAGAATATCAATCCTTAGCTCTGAATCAACGATTTTAGACTTCACTTCCTCCATCTAGTTCTAAACATTGGCTACCAATTGGGATATGGTTGAATACAACTCCTCCAGATGGAAATCTTTGCTCTAAATTAACCTACGAAATTAAGCTATGTCACATGTGTTACCCGCATTACAATGATTCCTACTCGCCATTGAATGTAAAGACGAAAGGCCAATAGGGGGGTGCACCCAAACCATAGTACTCCTTCCCAGAAGAATCCTTGATTAGACAACACTCAACCACAAGCCATTCCACCTCCACAACACCACTACAGACCTAGTCTCTAGAGCCACCAAGGGAGAGTGAGCTCACCTCTTAGAATACCTTGAACCTACACAAGACATTGCTACCAAGTGAATTGAAAACACAAACAAAGCATTTATCCCACTATCACTGAGTAAGCTCAATCCTCCCACCATCAAAATCCTGAGCATGTCAAGAGCTAGATGGGTATGAGGGGGATGGAGTGATTTAAATGCCTTTGGGTGGTGATGTAATTTAAATGTCATTTGTCCATCAATTTGATGAGGGACTTCCTCCATCTAGTTCTAAACATTGGCTACCAATTGGGATATGGTTGAATACAACTCCTCCAGATGGAAATCTTTGCACTAAATTAACCTACGAAATTAAGCTATGTCACATGTGTTACCCCCATTACAATTATTTCTACTCTCAATTGAAGGTATATACGAAAGGCCAATAGAGGGGTGCACCTAAACCATAGTACTCCTTCCTAGAAGAATCCTCGACTAGATAACACTCAACCACAATCCATTCCACCTCCACAACACTTGTTGGATTACTAAGAGGGGGGTGAATCAGTAATAGCGTAATTATATTCATTTTTCTTCAAATGTTATATCAATGTATAATTATTATCCAATAATGAGCAGTAAAAAATAAACAATCACATGAATACATAGTACACCAGTGTTTTACATGGAAACCCAAATCGGGAGAAAACCACTGAATGTTTTTTCTTATATGTCTTGAAGAATTACATTCATTGGAAGCACCAACATCCTTTGTTTTCCAGCTGCAACTGGAAGGAGGCTCCAACCCCCTAGATTCTCAGGCTACAACCTGAGGGAAGCTCCAACTCCCCAATTCTCTGGCTACAACCAGAAGGAGGTTACAACCCCCTATGTTCTCCAACTACAATCAGAAGGTGGCTACACCCACCTGTCCTTGCCCCATTCTGCCACCCTGAAGTAGAAGTAGAATTATGGAACCACTGTCAAACTATCATTGTGAGATATACTGATGTAAACCTGTACCAATAAATCTGAACCATGAATCAATTTGTACCTCAACCTGTACCATAAACAAGTGCATCAAACATGCACCAACCTGTACCAAACAACCTGCAATCAACTTGTACCATAAACAAGTGCATCCAACCATGTACCAAGTATGTACCAATCATGTGTCAACTACTCATCGAATATGACTCATCAATATGTACCAACATCATCAACTATGCACCTCATGTATGTGCCAACTCATCAACTACTTGTCTCAACCATGTACTCAACATGTACCTCAACGAAAAGCCCTCATCAATTTCATCATCCAAATCCAATTTGTGGCTATGTAATAGACCTGGTGTATATGATCACATTCCTACAAACCTTACTTAACTTTAACAACAAGAGACTAGCATTTTCATCAAACTTTTCTTCAGTCTCACATCCCTAGTTTTGGATTAGTCAACAACCCTAACTTGAAGTAATCATAACTTTGAACCTATAATGTATAAATATATGAAACTGATACACAATGTTCTTCAGTGTGTTTTATGAAATTCCTCCAGTTTTCACTACTTAGAACCTATCAGAAAAGGAGTTATGGCAAAAATGGCATACCTTGTTGAATTCTAGATTATTCTAGAGAGCGAACTTGTAGAGAGTACCTCGCATGAAATATTCGTTGAATTGATATGAAAATGTTACACATAATACTATATATGGTACCCTAACCAACACATTTGGTCTCATTGAATCTGGATATGTTATGAAGAAGTTATGACGTTTTTACCCGAAACACCTGTTTTTGACTAGTTTTAGGACTAGCTACAAACCCTATTTTCCATGGAGTGTAACTCCCAAAATACAATGACCCACAAGCTGAATATTTTACCACAGATGCTTGGGTATGTTTTCTCAATGACATAGAAATTTCACGGTCTGAATCATTATAGAAAAAAATTTATAGCGAAAATGGTGAGATGACCTGTAAATAACATACCTTAGAAAACACCATCAAAATAATTTATCCTTCCTTGCATTTCGGCCTTATTTTATTCACCTTCCCTCAGAAATTAGGATTATATATCCTTGGTTACCTCAGACACCTATAGATATTCAATATTCTCAGCAGTGATTAAAATGAGAGAGTCTTGCCTCTTATTTATACTCTCCAAGTAGCTTCCTTAAAAACATCTTCTAGATCAATTGGCCCACTTTCCTTATTTTAGGGTTAACCCACTTCTAATTTCTCCATTAAATTTATTATTGAAATAATTTATTTTGTATTCACTTTGAATTATAATACACTCATCACTTCACTTTATTATTTACCTTTTAAAATCTC